>REGL01000688.1:51672-68537 GCA_004194395.1 Aurelia aurita complex sp. Pacific | reverse complement strand
AAATTGAAAGCGATTAGCGATTGCAAACAAAGGAAATTCTCTCTGTTTGCAATCACTAATCGCTTTCAATTTAGGTGCTATCATGTTGCAAAATCTATGCTCTCCTTGTTCTGCAACTGATCAGCCTTCCGTTTGAACGGTTTATGCTGATCGTTATTCCCAATCAATCTTCCCCCTGTGCTAAATACCTAAATGAGGCTGTACCAACAAGGACAGATTTTGTAACACAATAGCATGAGTTGCTTTTGATTGACACTGCAATCCAAGGCGATTAGCCATCGCAGACAAAGGAAATTCTTTCAACCAGTAATTCTAAACAAGCAAAGCTGCAATTGTTTTTCTGAAACCCAGGTAGCTAGCTCATTCATTGTGCATTCCAGAAATTGTTTAAAGAGCAAACGTGGGCATCTATTGAAAGAAGAAGAATACATCTGCATATCTGCCTCGGGCATTTAATCTGTTTGGTTTATAAAGCCGATTGGGAGGCGATTCAACTCTCTTATTTTTCAGGCGTATACAGCTAACCAAAGAAATAAAATGCCCGAGGTAGATGTGTAGATATATCCTTCTTCTTTCGATATTATGGTCATATTTGCTTTTAGAAACAGTTTTTGGAATGCACAATGAGTGCGCTAGCTACCTGTGTTTCTGGGAAACTCTTGCTGCTTGTTTGTTTTGAATTACTAGCTATTGTCTCTCATAATCTGTCCTTGTTGGCTGTACCTCATCATTGGGGATGAGAACGAACTCCCAAACACTCCTTTTTTTATTGTTACTCTTTGTTGATCAATTGATCGCTGATCGCTTGCTATTCCCAAATTCCCAAATCAATATTTTGCTAAACGAGGCTGTGGCTAGTCCTTTTGCCATTGTGCTACACAAATCACTCTGGAACAACGTAGAGCCCCCAAAGAGGGAGAATGAACTCCCCAGTGTTTTCTTTTGTTTTTCTTGTCAATCTTGTTGATCAATTGATCCCTGAAGTGATCCCCAATATTCCCAAATCAGTTCTCTGCAAAACGAGGCTGTGGCTCGTCATTGGTTTGGACAATCCTATTGTGCCACGTGCAATTCCCTACAGGGTTCTTTACAAAAGGTTATGACCGACAGTTCAGAGTCCTTCTAATATTGTACACTCAAAGATTTAATAGTTTTGCAGCAAAAGGAAGCATTTCAGCATTTATTTTGGTATCTGCTACTTAGAAACAGCCTTCAAGAAATCAGCAAAATGATCGAGGTGCTCGGAAGCAATGGTTTAACTGTTGTAATCGCCATTGTAGTCGTTGCGGTCGCTTCGCTTTTTGGCCTAGTCATCTTCGCCAGCAAGGAAGAGAAGTTTGAGGATGTTGTTGCGGCCCAGAAGAAGGAGCAAGAAGCTCTACTTCAGTCGCTAAACACCACTGCCAACAAGCCTTCAAAGTCAAAGAAGAAATGGGCGAAATTAAAGAAAGAGAAGTCAGCAAAAGCGCACGACAAAAAGGGTGAACCTGCGGCGGCTGCTGTTGTCGAAGAAAATGTATCAGATGAGACTGCCCTCATGGAAGATCTCGCTGAAGTTGATGTTCCCACCATTGAAATTCAGGTATACAACGAACAATAATGAGTCGTATGCTCAACAATACTGACTCACTTAGGCAAATGCCCCAATCCTGAAATTGTATTTGAAAAACAAACAGAAAATGGGCACGAAACCATGGGGGCCTTTCGGCTGCGCTAAGTGTAGACTTTGATAATCAAACGAAGTTCATCAGCCAGCCACCCACCTTTCCCACTGATAGATCAAGGAGGCAAACCTCAGGAAGCTTTGTGTGAACGTTTGTTTGAAGTAAAGAAAACCCTAATTTGCGCATTGATGCGACAGATTATTTACTAACTTTCTGAACAAGCAAAGTATCCAAGTCTTAATTGCTTTCTTGAATTTTGTTGACTCAAATCAAAGAGACCATCAGCATCACATCAGCTGTTTTGTTACTGAAACAATACAAGAGATCAGCTGATGTAACTTTGGGGAAACTATCTCATCTGTAATCCACATTAGTAAAATCTCTTTCTAATGCTCCATCCCCAATGTTTTAGGCAGAATTTCAGTTTGATTGTTTGGTGGTGGTGTGGTTTTGAGGTTTGGAAATTGGAGGGTTTTAGATTTGAAGGAGTTTGAAGGTGTTGTGGTGAACAGAACACTCAACCAGAACAAGGTGGACAGGATTTGAGCCCAGTGCACGCCCCACCATTTATACTTTCCAACTTGTGTGAAGGCACTTTATGCCCAGCAATACTGTAGGTCTTCAACACATACATTAGATGGGAATAGAGTTATTTCCTTGCACACATGATACTGTATGTTGGTGATACTGCCCTACTTTCCATACTGGTTTCCCAAGCAGAATTCAGTTGGACCACTTGTTTATTTACAGGTTGGAAAAAGTTAAAAATAAACAGTATGAAAGCTTTGTAATTTTTATTTTCACATATACAGTCACTTGCGGTGGTATCAGTCGCGGGGGACAAGTTCCCCCACTTGTCACTGGGTTCTTTTTCCAGTTCATCCAAATCTGCAGAGGGGTTTGATACCTAATGAGATCTTGAATTTTGAGGACAAATCAGCGCATTTCTTAGCAACAAAAAGGGTGTTTACATATGGGTAGGACATAGCCCCTGAACATTTTCTAATTGCTTTGTCTTCTTTTGCCCCATTTTCATTTTTCCTCCTCAGCTCTTGGTAGCTGGCCAGTGGTGGAAAAATATATATGTTCCTGAAGCAACCTTGAACAAAAATTCTTCCTTCTATTGTTTTATAGATTGTTTCTTGTGCTAGATTTCAAAGGATGCAACCAAACATTGTGTTTTTCTATTGTTCTATCCTTCTTTCTTTCCTGCTTATTCTCTTTATATTTCAGTCGTTATCTGCTCTTCTTCTTCCCCTTTTCTCCCTTCAAAACAATCAAGCTTCTTGTGAAGCTGCTTCCTGGCTTCATGCACTTTTTCCACCTCTGCAGCTGCTGCCTGCCAATGGTCACTCATGTACAGAAACTTTTCAAATTTCTAGGAGCAAACTTTTCCAGAAAATAATTCATTCCCCAGAAATATTTGTTTGATTTTGACAAGGTGGATTCTAAGACCAAGCTAGCCTTGAAGTTTAGCAAGGAATCTAGCAAAATCAATAGGATTATGCTCATAAATTTAAAATGAGTAGAAAGATAGCGTTTGCTGATTCAGGGGCTGTTGTCTCTATTTGAGGTCATCATTTCATTTTTGTCAGGCTCCAGCAGAGAAAGCACCAAAGAAATCCAAGAACAAGAAGAAGAAAGAAAAGGCCACACCAGAGGTATCAGAGGAGCCCATTATTCAAGCAGCCAAAGTTGCTGAAACACACCAAGAGCCTCCTGCCAATGTTGAAGAGGAGATCATTGAGGCTATAAAAGATGTAGCAGCAGTAGAAGCTGAATTATTGCCAGAAGCTGAACAAGAAGTGATGCAGAATCTTACTGATGCCATGGCAGCTGTGGAAGATTTGCCTGTTGCAAAGGAGTCAAAACAGACAGAAGCAGCACCCTCTCAGAAGAAAAGTAAAAGCAAGAAGGCAAAGTCTGCAGCCGCAGGTATGATTCAAATATGATTGATGGATTCCATCAAACTTACATTAATTTGAAAGTTAAGAACCCTTTGCATGCTGCAGGCCCAAATTTGGGCCGAGCAAAACTTTCACTTCCATGCTGCGGGCCCAGATATGGGCCAAAGTACCTCCTATACTTTATTTCCCTCTGTGGATCGATCGGATGCAAAACAGGTGGAAATATTTTGCTCAATGTTTTTAACAGGGAATTTAGTGTTGTCTGTGACAAAAATTTACCATGGTTTACAGTGAAGTTTTACGATTTATTGGCAATCCAAGTCTCTCCGACTTCATCGCGTAGTTTTTCTTTGATTTTTCTCTGACTTCTCCAAATTTTCATCTGTCTCATTTTCTCGATAAATCACGTTCTTCACTAGCAATCAGCTTGCGAAAGATCTCATTTTGATGCGTGAGGGCTGCCCTTTCGATTTAGCCTCTTTCTGGTAAGATAGGTAGCCTCTATGTGATGCAATGGTAGAAAAAATGGGCCTAAGTAGCCGCGGCTGCCGGAGCGGCGCTGTAAACACATCGCAACTCACTCCAAAGTCATTTCCCCGCTAAATAAGGTAAAGTAATGTATTTAGCAGTAATATAGAGACAAGAAATGAAAACTACAGAAAATTTTGAACAATATTTGTTAACTTCATTTTCAAATAAAAAGACTTCTTGCCGATGAAAAACAGGTTTGAAATTTTGAAGTGCCATATTTGAATTCTTGCGGAAAATATTCAGCTGCACAGGGCAATCACCTGAAAACAATTCAGCACGCAAAGGAGACCTTAGCCATTCTACGAAAAAGAACCTAGATCAAGAAATTTCTTATACATTCTTATGTGAGAGTTCAGGTGAATGGCGTTTTTATCACTATTGTTCGCATTTGAAAAAATTCTTCACATTGTTTTGAGAAATATTGTTCGATTCAGATTCTTTTTCAGAATAGCGAAAAGATTTATTCATAGATTTGGCCACAGACCTAAAGCTGGGGCATGAATCCTGCTCTCTATTTTCAATTCAATATGTACTGTATACTGTATACAGTGCAATTTGAATATTTTACTCAAAATTTGACCTAAGTTTTTTCACAAAAATGCAGCCAAGAACTTAGCCCATCCCTATTTTTGAAATCTTGGTTCAAACTTCCAAAAAAGGATTGAAAGCGAAACCTCCTTCAGTGAAATCTCCTCTCAAAGTTCCAAAAAGACAGTCATAATTCATCTTCAATTAATTAACAATCTGCCTAAATGTATCTGGCAATTTATTACAGCTGACACAGTTGGTAGCAGATGACACTGAGAATTTTTTCTCTACACTCTTTACAATAACCTGACAAATGTAAATCTTTACTTGCAAATAGTAACTCATATTAAAAGCTCCCCAAATCTTTAGGCTCTATCATCCCCTCCTTTCTGTTTCTGAAGACTGATTGATTTACCCAAACCACAATTCAAAGCTGTTCAAGTCCAACATGTGAATCTACAACATTGTGAATTTCATCCTTCTCCTAAATCATATATGTCATCATAGTTTTCAAGAAGGGCAAAGTTTAGGCTGGACATAGCTCCTGTGGCTTTTTACAATCAGATAAAATCTTAGCTGAAACAGAAATCAGATAGTTTGGTCATTGCATCAGTGATAAACAATGAAATGTTTTTAACCTTGGAAAGGGTGTTTTCCAAATATTTGGCCTTTGAAGTCTGGGAAGAACATTAATTGATTGCCTCAGTGGAGTAACATCTTTGTTGAGGGTCACATGTCCAGGAAAGTAGAAAATCAAAAGCAAGGCTAAAAATAACAAGATTGTTTGCGACACTTTTGAGATATATGTGGATTTGCATATATCAGTAAATTTTCTTGTTGGCCAAAGTGCTTGCTGCATTGCAAAACATTGCTTGAAAAGCTGTTTTGCTTGTGACAACCAGAAAATGCTTCATAACTTTTTAATAGCATTGCTGAACGAATTCTGCTCACCATTTAATGTTTGTTATGTGGCCAAATGGGTTAATTTTGCTTTGCAAGCAAACATCAAGTGTTTGGCAAACGCCGTTATTGTAATGGTGCATGTTAATGGCCACAAATAAAGAGATTGCTGGTTGCAAAGGCCCCTTTGATCACCATAAAATGACACAAAAAGTTTTGAAAATATTGTTTAAACTGCCCCAGGGGGCCACTTCTATACTTTCCAATAGTATCATGCTCGTACAAAGGCTGAAACATACGCACCCAAAACGATGACCTGTTTTAGCGAAATACATACCCTAATTGCAGAAAATTTTCTTGAGAACATACCCTTTCCCGTGTCAAAATAAATCTTCTCTAGTTCAGGTACCCTAATCGCTGACAAGTCAGTTACTAAAATTGCTAATATTGCCAGTGTGATTTGAAGAGGAGAGAAGGAAATTGCTCCCAACTTCCTACCCCAACTTGTGCTGGTCTGCTAAGTCCTTTGACACGTTACGAATTCTATTTTATATATTTTGATTAAAATATCATTGTAGAGGAGTTTGAATTTATCAAATGCAGAAAATTGCACCCTTATTTAAAATTATGGTCGAATTGGCACCAGTGGCGGACACTTTGCCAAATATTGGGGGGGGGGGCGAAGCTATTGTTTCCGTGAAAAAGCATTGTTTGTTTCTATTGTTTTCAAACAAAAGATCTTTGTTCTAGCCAACACCCCCTCGCCCCCCCAGGTGTCCGCCACTGATTGGCACCCCTAAACACAGGCCCGTGCGGCCTTTGCCTACTTTCAAGAAAGGCACCCTTTCCCGCCCTTTTTTGTACGAGCATGATAACACATCAGCTCCAAGTGGTCCCCCCGGGTAAACTGCCCATTGGAGGTTGACATTTAACAATTAGAATAATGGTCCCCATAAACTCCATCAAAATTTGTTCATTGTGACAAATGTCATTTGCCAACAGCCACTGCCGAGAAGATTTAGACCCCATTTAAACTGTAGGGGATGAAAATGTATACAAACGTAAATTCGTTTACATGGTACCGTACTAAAATTTGTCCACTTTGGCTTCCTGGCTACACAAGACCAATTGAGCTATTTGTTGTCAAGCAAAGTCATTCTAGCTTATTAATTGCCAAGGCTGGTAACGAAGAGGCTGGCAACAAAGATGCTGGTAAATGAGGGTGCTTTTCATTCACTACAAGGCGTAATCATGATAGACTGGATCCAATTCCCAGAAACTATGAAGTAAGGAGCATTTTGGGGTAGAAGCTGGGATCCAGTTGATTTAGGGTATTTCGACCATGCTGATTTCGAATTTAGCGGATCCCAAGCGAAATTCGCGCATTTAAGGGCTTAATTTGCATATTCAAAATGGCTGCCAGCCAAAATCTTAAAAATGCCATCCAGACAACCCCTGGCAGTGCATTTGACTAGGAGATTCGTCAGTATTGTAGATATGAGAACAAAAATTTGGTGCAACGGTGTACAGTAACAATATTTACACAATAGGGCACTTTTTGAATGTTCATTACATCAATGACGTCATTACGATGTCATAATTGATGAAAATGGCAGTATTTGCTTGCTATTATCAATAGATAAGTTTTCATTTCATAATTCCTTTTATGCTACGCCTAGAATGTATCGAAGAGGATCAAAACGTAGAAATTAGCAATATAATGTTTATCTACGCTCATTATTTATATCGCTTATTCATGATTTATTTAACAGTTTGTCATTGTTTCATTTAAACCCCTAATTACTGATTCAAATGCTCTAAAATTCCTTAAAATCATTCACAACGAAAAAGAGAACAAAATTTGGCCATTAAAGTTTGTCTAAGACCTTTGTTATCATTTACATGACGTCATAAACTTCGATGACGTCATCAACTTCAAAATTGCTGACGTCATTAAAAATAGAATTGTATATCATCTGAAAGCTCACATCGAGAGCTGTTAAATGGTGGTATTCTCGATGAGCTTTGCTGAGCATGCTGAACATGCTGTACAATTTGCAACTGTACTGGCCTTGCGCAAATTGACACCGACTTTTAGACTAAAAATTCTTAAGCATTCTTCAGAACATTTATAATTTCATAGAAAGACCTCATTTCTAATTTTACAGTCCTCCATACTTGTCAAGCATTCTTGAGAATTCTTATCATGTTAATATCTGTAAGGCCCATAGTGTGAAGCGTAACCCTAACTTAAGACTTAAAAGAGCGTCGTCCAGGTCTAAATCTAGCAAACCAAACTATATGAGATTTGAGATTCATGAAATTCAAGAATCCTTTTTTCATGCAGCAGCTCTCGGTCAGCAACAAGGTTTAAATGTTGTCATGCACAAACTGATGCTGTCTGACACAGAGCAGGTGCAGAGCGCTTAACGTCTAACGTTTGCGCCTTTGTGAAGTCGCAGGAAATTCAAACGACGAGGAGGAGACGGCTTGAAGGTTGATCGCAATGTCGTCATGCGGTTGATCAATGCCTATGAAGGTGGCCGTGAAGTTGATCTTAAGAATGTGCTTTCTCACAAATTGATGCCAGTTCCTCTATTTCTATGATTCTCTTCAGACTTGAAACAAATCTGTCTTTATTGAATCAATTGTCCTGAGAGTATCGATTGTAATGGGAAAACAGCGTCATCGATTGTCAGGCTCTAGTGGTGTCATTAGGCAAACGGAACGGTTGCTCTTCGTTTTTTGACCGCTATAGACATTGTCAATCAAAGCTAGTATTAGACTAGCCGGACGAAAAGTAGCAGGCCCATTCGACAAGTTCTAGAAAGCAGTTTGGTATCTCTTCTGAAATGCAGGTCAAACTTCTTGGCATTAACAGAAAGCAAAGCAGATCTTGCATGATTCCTGTCCGAAGAATTGATTCGCCTTGCCCAGTCATGAAAATGCTACACAGATACCTTGTCTCTGAGCGCAGACCATAAAGAAGCAGACGCCAAACTTGCCCTTCGTGCTATCAATGCCACCTGTGATACAGTAGTAGTTGCTGCTAGAGATACAGATGTGCTCGTTATTCTCGTGTCACACAGTGAAAGAATGCTATGCAATGATCCTTGGATGATGTCTGGAACGTCAAAGAAAAAATATATATTCCAGTCACAGAGATTCTTCACGTCTTGCCGGAAGGATCTGTAAGAGCACTCTTTCCTTTTCACACTAATGGAAACAAGCTGGGTTACCGGTTCAAGATTTACCATCTCCTACAGATTTCTGATGGGAGCTTTCTGGTGGTCGATTGGAAGCCATCCCTACTGCTTTCTTTGCCACGTTTACGGTGCAGGTCACATCAACACTACAAATAAAAGCATTGCCTCCGACCAGCGATGCGGCACACCTTCACATGAGACATAATGGAAGAGCACATTTCCAAGCAATGATATGGAAACAAGCTGGGCTACCGGTTCAAGATTTACCATCTGCTACAGATTTCGGATGGGAGCTTTCTGCTGATCGATTAGAAGCCATCCCTATTGCTTCTCTAGAGGTGATCTTCAGTGGATGTAGCACACAATGCAGTGACAAATGCTGTAGGTGTAAAGAGGCAAAGCTACCGTGCACAGCTTTATGTAAGTGCAAAAGTGCTACAGAAGATGACACCTTTTTGAACAATGAGCATTGATGTACTTAACCAACTGGTATGTAAAAGTATTTTCAATTAGATCTCATATAGCTTGATTTGCTTTGAGATTTAGACCTGACGCTCTTTCAAGTCTTAAGTTAGGGTTGCGCTTGTCATTACAGCCTACAGGCCTTGCAGATATTACAGAACAAGAATTCTTGACAAGTAAGTATCACTAAAATAGAAATGAGGTCTTTCCATAAAAGTACAAATGCTCTCAAGAATGCTCAAGACTTCTTAGTCTAAAAATCGCCGTCAATCTGCGCAAGGCCAGCGAAGTTGCAACTTGTACAGCATGTTCAGAATGCTCAGCAAATCTCATGGAGAAAACCACACTTCAACAGCTCTCGATGTGAGCTTTCAGATGATATACAATTCTATTTTTAATGACGTCAGCAATTTTGAAGTTGATGACGTCATCAAAGTCTATGACGTCATGTAAATGATAACAAAGGTCTTAGACAAACTTTAATGGCCAAATTTCGTTCTCTTGATCGTTATGAATGATTTTAAGGCATTTTAGAGCATTTGAATCAGTAATTAGGGGTTTAAATGAAACAATGACAAACTGTTAAATAAATCATGAATAAGCGATATAACTAATGACCTTAGATAAACAGTATATTGCTAATTTTTACTTATTGATGCTTTTTGATACATTCTAGAGGTATCATAAGAGGAATTATAAAATAAAATGCTTAAATATTGCAAATAGTAAGAGAATACTGCCATTTTCATCAGCTATGACATCGTAATGACGTCATTGATGTAATGAACATTTTAAAAGTGCCATTTTGTGTAAATATTGTTACTGTACACCGTTGCACCAAATTTTTGTCCTCATATCTACAATATTGACAAATCTCCTAGTCAAATGCAGTGCCAGGGGTTGTCTGGATGACATTTTGAAGATTTTGGCTGGCAGCCATTTTGAATATGCAAATTAAGCCCTTAAATGCGCGAATTTCACTTGGGATCCGATAAATTCGAAATCAGCATGGTCGAAATACCCTAAAACAACTGGATCCCAGCTTCTACCCCAAAATGCCTCTTGATTTCTTTTCAAGATCCATTTGAGAGAAATGGATCCAGTCTATGATGACTGCCTGCTTTGTTCCTTTGCTGATGCTCTGATTGTTGTGCTAATCGGTGGGCTCTCTTCGTGACAAACATGGATCAAGCATGGACATGGATCGAGCATTCACAATTTGTGAATCCATACTAATATTCGTATGGGAAAAGCATTTACACGGTACTGTACGAATTGTCATCCGGCTTAGTTTCAAATCAGTATGCTCTTGTAGGTGGACGAAAATTAGTATGGATAGCCGTACTAATTTTCATGCGGATACTGTGTAAACGGGGTCTCAGGGATGTGGATGAAACCCCAAAGACAACCACAGTGTATTTCCTGTGCGTAGTCAAGCAGCCAAATTGATATTCTTTAGAAAAATCTGATTCTCCGTCAATTTTTGTTTTACTAGAAAGTAGAAAGCATGCCACTGGCCAAATGATTATTAGCCAAAGAAATTTTGCTCATATCTCCCATCTTCACAACAGACATTGCAATATCCCTCCACTTCAGACTTAAAGCTGTTGCTGAATAGATTGTAATGCATGCAGTTGTCCAAATTAATGATAACCAAAGGCTTCGAGATGATGGCTTACTAAGGGCCCTCTAGCAATGTTATATAAGTACAGTTTCAGACAGAAGCATATGTACAACACGAGACTGTGTAATATTCTTTCAGTTATTCAAATATTTGCTGTGAAAATGGTGCTGTTTGTCCAGCTGTTTTGTTTAATAACCTGCACAAAGCTCAACTTTAATTGGTGTAATTTATTGCAGAGGATCTACAGTACAGTAAATGCAGATGGCAATCCCTGGTTGTATTTTTTGCATTGCAAGGCCTTGCAGTAGAATGATGGAAATTAGCCAAATTAGGGTAAAAAGGATGTCTTGGAAATTGGAGCAATCCTCCCATCGGTGCCTCAGTAGCCACTGAGCCCACTGGGCCCAAATCAAGGGTGGACAAGTTGTTAGGGCCCCATAAATTCCCTCAAGTATATAAAAATTTAGTCTTATTGGATGAAGGCTAGTTCATAATTTTCAAGTGCTGCCTGCAGTTCTAGCAGACAACAGCTAATTACAGTTAACTCCTACCATCCCAAGAGTGAAAATTGTATTGTGCTGTATGAAAAAGTTATGCTGACGTAATAATAAACCAAACTTAAGTTTTGAACCATTAATTATCTGGATGAACTGTGCAAAAGTGACTTTCCAAGGAAAATTGCAACAAAATATTTCTGCAAATTTTTCTTCATTGTGATGCTAGACCAAAAGGTAGGTTTTACAATTATGGAAATTGAAATGTTTCGTGTTTTCATGCTACAACAGTAGTTTCTTGTTGTAACTGAAAGATATTCAACTGTATTTCATCAGATAATAAACAAATAGTGGAGAAGATTACCAGTGATGTAGAAAAATCTCATTTGAACGACAGTGAAGTTCAGAGACTGATTGATGCACTTCTGGATAAGCAGAATGAATTACGACAGTGGCAAAAGGTAAGTTTAAGCTTTGTATTTGATTTTGATATCTTTCATTGCTTGCATCTTGAAATGCATGATAGAATGCAAATGGCTAAAAACGAAGTAGTGTGGTAGTGGTGCTACCAGGAAGGTGGCTGAAATGCTCAAATTTGTCAGGAAGGGAAACGGGGAAAGGAACACCGTTTGTTGTTGTTTGTGTACGTGATGATGAAAATTTTACAACTCTAAACCGTACTGGATTAAAGCACCATGTTTTCTGCAAGTTTTTATTCCATAGTTTTGTTTAGGTGGTACTTGGCTTGCTACCAGGAAGGATAAACTTATTATAAGCCCTGGAATAGTAATGGTGCTGCACTGCATCTTAGTAAAAAGTGCCTTGCCTTCATCTTTAGTGTGGTCATGTATTTTGTTCCAACTGGAAAAATGAATCGTCATGTAATATCAAGGTTTATGAGCTATGTAATTGTGGGAGAATGGTATGAAATCCCACTGAATGATATTAGATGTACTATATGTCCTCATTCCAACTATTTTGAAAGTCCAGACATTCCAGTAGGAACATTGTCATGTGAGAATTAAAAGGAAGGATTGTATGCAAATTGCAAACTGTTATTGTTTTGAAATGTTTTGCCATAATTATATTTTTACTTCTTTAGCCAAACCAAAAGGCAGATCCAATGGAGGAACTTAAGAAGAGGGTGCAAGATCTTGAAGCTCAACTCAATGAGGGTATATAAAGTGTATTATTATATGGCGTTCGAAAATACGGCTCCTCGGACCGGCAATGGAGCAATTTGATTGATTCTTGATGGGTCCGTAAAACCCGTATTTTCGAACCCGTGTTGGACCGGGCGTTGCCTTAAAAATCAACAACAAGTGAGGAGCTTCTTTGTATGCTTAGGCTCTGAGAATTTTCAGCCAAAGTTTAGCTTATTCCTCGAAAAATTCTTTGCTGTAAACTTTGAAGAGGAACTTGCATTCATACATGAAGAAAATGCCAATGTAGTTAACGTCGAAACGACCAACTACAATGATCCACAGGATAGGATCAAATACATGGTAGTAAAGTACAATACTTTACTATAAACAATGTTCTCCAAAGGTTCTGCCATATAATAAAGCCTTTATTAAACGATTACTCAATCCATACTGGAAAATATTTGGACCTTAGTTCCTTGTACGGACCTCACGGCTGCGGTCCAAATATTTTCCAGCATGGACCTCGTAATCGTTTACTAACCGCATAATTTTTCATGTACATATCTATTGCTTGGAAGTTAATGAAGTTATTGACACTTTCTGCAGGGATTTCTTGTGCTGTAAAATGGAAATTCACAGTCATTAATCATACTAAGTATTATAGTCCCTTTATTGTTATCCCCTGTCACTGCATAATCTATGTAATAAATTATGGCATTCACAGTAATCCAAATTTGAGTACAGTCACAAATACAAATTATCTTCTATGCTTCAACCCTGGCCTGGTAGTTAAATAGCACTATTAAAGGTACACATTTTATTATGACAAATTAAAGCAAGTTGAAGATTAGGAAGTCCTCAAATAGCTTCAGGTGAAACTTTTGGCAAAATTGCAGGATTTGGTAGTTTACTAACTGATTTTGTTATACAAGGAATTTTCATGATCAATAGATATCTTTAGAAAATATGCCGTAGAACAATGAAGCACACTTATGCAACCATTGAACTTCTCTTTTGAACAGATGTGTACTTTTTTCTACAGAAAAACGAACATCAGGTGCTGCAGCCCAGAAAAATAAGGAACTGAGGTAATTTGAAATTCTCTTTTCCTGGATAGACTTTTCAGCTATTCAACTGAAAGAATCTGTATTGTGTAATATTTTGAAGTANAATAGATATCTTTAGAAAATATGCCGTAGAACAATGAAGCACACTTATGCAACCATTTAACTTCTCTTTTAAACAGATGCATACTTTTTTCTACAGAAAAACGAACATCAGGTGCTGCAGCCCAGAAAAATAAGGAATTGAGGTAATTTTGAAATTCCCTTTTCCTGAATAGTCCTTTCAGCTATTCTGCAGAAAGAATCTGTATCACGTAATATTTTGAAGTATTTCTTGGAATGTTTGAATGTGAGTAACAGTGATAGAAAATATAACTCTGCTCAATTGAACCACATGGAACCATTCACATAGAAAGGCAAAATAATATCGCTTACTGCAGACTCTGTTTTAGAATAGCAACTGTAAATAGTCTATTGAGTTCCAAAGAAATATTGAGAATGAGTCCAAATTTAATATGCTGTCTGGAAGAGAGAAGGATGTACAGTATGTGATATGCTAGAGTTGCCACCATACATTATTTCTTTGAAAAATGGGCTTATTTTAGGCAAATTAACATTATTTTAAATCCTAACGTGTGTTGACTTAGGCTATGTTCTGACTCTACCATTTATACCTTTGTACTGTAGAAGTTTGTCAGATACAATGAAAAAAAATTATGCTTGTCTGGTGGTGTTATGTCAAGTGTAAAGAAATCCTTTGGGATGGGGTATCAAGGTGTTGTTTTGAAATTTATGAGTTTATGTATATAAATACATTTGTATAACATATGACTTGGCAAAATGTTTCAGGTATGTTTGTTTTATATTTAGGCAAGAATGCCAACACGAAAAGACTCAACTGCAAAGGTTCCAATCTCAAGCAAACCAAAAAATAACCCAACAGGTAATTTAGCCTTTTTATACTTTGTAATCCGACTTTCATTTTGATTCAGGCAACCTCTACATATAATTTACCACTTTTCAGAAGAGGCAAAATTGTATTTGAACCTTGTAATTTTGATGTTTGCTGCTAATTGTGAAAATGACATTGTTGAAATGAAACATGTCAATTAATTATTGATCAATTAATCAACCAGTCAACATGCTATACCGATTTATTTATCAATTCAAAAATTATATACATTGATTTTTGTTTCCTTCTTGCAACCACATTAGCTTTGTGACGCAACTTATTGCTCAATTTTGATTTTTTCAATAATTTTTAGCTGCTTGCCTGATAACTAGATAGATATTATGCTCGATACTGTATATTCCATGATGGATCACAGTCGATGTGAGATAAACAAATTTTCAAATATTTAAAGCTGAATAGAAGACAGCTGTCTTAGCCTACCATTACAGAGACAATGAATTTGTTAATGCGTGATATTTAAAGAGGCGATGATTTCATCATTTATCTATCCAGGCTGGTGAGATTCAAGCCCTTCAAAACAGAATGGAAGCGACCCAGGACAGCCATCTTCGTGAAATGCAGAGTGCCCAAGCACAACTCCAACAGTTGAAGGATCTTCTTGAGCAGTCATCTCCAGTTGAATTGCAAAGACTCAAAGAGGTAAGTCGTTGCGCTGGCAATATACCTGATATATAGTGAAAGAAGAAAAAGAGAATTTAGAAACGTTTTTATGATATCCATTTTCCTTTGTACTTCCTTTGCCGTTTACTACTGCAGGGAGATTCATTGATTTGTATCTATGTTTAGCAAGCAGTAATAGACCTTTTAGCTTTTCTGAAAAGAAGCAGAATCGAACGCTATTTTGTCTACAATTAGTCAGTGGCGGACACTTGGGGGGGCTAGGGGGTGCGATCGCCCCCCCAATGTTGGCTAGAACAAAGGTCTTTTGTTCGAAGACAATAGAAATAAACAATGCTTTTTAACTGAAACAATAGCTTCGCCCCCCCAATATTTGACAAAGTGTCCGCCACTGCAATTAGTAGAATTTTCGAATGTGCACAATAGTGATTGAAGCTCTATCGCCACTCGATCGAACGTCGCATATAAAAATGTATAAAAATAGCGTTCGATCCAGGCTCTTTTATAGAATAGCTAAAAGGTCCTATTCTCATGTTTTACATTACTTTACTTGTTATGCTCAACATTCACTAATGAGGTCTTGTTCATCTTTTAAGGATGTTAATATGTACAAGAATGCATCTTTGAGAACCCAACAATTGTAAGTAGAAGACATTTTTTGTGATGATGTGTGTTTACAGCATTTTAGATACGGACACGCATCCATAATTGTTTTACTGTCGTTGCTTTGATATGTAAAATGTAAAATGACTTCTCAACTGCCTATAAAATGACTTCTCAACTGCTCCATTTTAATCAGCTCTTTGATTCAAACTGTTTGCAAAAACTATAATTTTCTACTATTGTTAACTTTCAGTTCATGTAGAAAATAGACTACAGTAAAACTGTCCATGATGTCACTTGCCAAAGACATTCTATCCCAACAGTTTTGCTATGCTGAGGCTTTATACTAACTTTTCCTTGAAGAGGAAAATGATTTCACTTTAGAATTTTGATATTTTTGAATAGAGGCCAAATTCAGAGTTAGCACCCGAACTTTAGTCTAACTACGAGTGTTCATGTTGCTGGCGGTCGTAATGTTAATTTTATTGTGACGTAAAATTTGAAAACCTAAAGGGAGTTGACTGTCAAAAATGACTCTGGGTGTACCATGAAGTTTCACCCTGAATGATTTTTCATTGTCAAATCCCTGCCATAAATTCAACATCACAATCGCCAGCAGTATAAAAACACGTAAATAGACTAATTTTGGGTGCTAAATCCGCATCTGGGCTTGACTTTTTCATGTAAACAGTTGGAAGAAATTTTGACAAATTTCCAAAACGAGGCCGCTTAAAATTGAAATGGTGTATGACTGCCAATTTGCAGAGCCGAAGAGAAAAATGCATTGTTAGCTGAATATGGACAATTGAAGCAAACATCAACGACTTTGAAAGGAGAATTGGACTCGGCACTCATGCAACTGCAACAACTGAAACAACAGCAACAGAAATATGATGACACTTTAAAATCACAAGAGAGTGAAATACAGAAACTAAGAATCTCAAAGGTTTGTACTTTCAATTCTTTTTTAATCATTACGTTTCGAACATGTCACTATTGATATGTTCAAAATGTAAATCGTACACTGGACCAATTTTGAAGATTTATGACTTAAAGGGGCTCAGGCGTCAAACAGTAAACAAATCCGTAAACTCGCACGTGTCGGGGATTATCCATTGTTCATCCATTGTTCTCTGCAGTTTGTTT
>REGL01000688.1:14373-50759 GCA_004194395.1 Aurelia aurita complex sp. Pacific | reverse complement strand
CTACAATATGGTATCAAGCTAAAGTCTGTCACTCATCTCGTTTATGATTTAGAAATTTGATGACGTCACATCCTCAAATGAGTTGAACTGGAAGATACGCTGTAATTTCCAAAAATATTCAAAATTTCTGAAAAGTCCAACGGTAGAATTATAGATAAGTATCTAAAAATTTCTTTCAAGCCATTCAATCAGCAGAAATAGGTCATTGAATTTTACACCCACCTTTTTACGCCGAGACAAAGATCTGGAGCCTATGCTAACAATCAGCAATGTGGTTTTGCAGGATGAATCAGAGAGCTTACTCTCAAGCAGACTTAAAGAAGTAAATGATCAACTGATGAGATATGAAGCAGAGAACAAGAATCTTTCAAATAAGCTGCAGCAGACTGAACAAGATCTAACCAAGACAACAGAATTGTTTACACAGACCAGTTCTGAGCCTAAAGAAGCAACAGAAGTCACAGAAATGCGACAGAAATTGTCCGCTGCAGAACTAGATGTCCACAATTTGAAGGCATCTCTTGAAACTGCTGAAGGAAAAGTCAAGCAATACGAGGAAGTTGAAGCTCAAAATAGTGAGCTCTTAAAGGTAGGTTGGGGTGTTGTAATTCTTGTTCATAAAAATCTTTCTCAAATTAGATGGCACTTGAGATTTGCGATAACGCAAAATTAACAATGCATAACATGTCAATTGTTTTTATTTACGGAAATTTTCACGTGACATTTAATTTGAGCTTAGTGATCAGATCTGTATTAAACGTTAAGGTAAGTTTTTTTCTTTGTGTATTTCGCAATTTTTAGTCACAGATAAAGTTTCATGGCTTCAGTCTTCGTTAAGATTACAATATTTAGAAAAGTTGTTAGGCCTCCACAAACTTAATCGAAAATGAGACCAATGGGGGTCAGTTTTCATCAAAATTGTGAAGACTATTTCTTTCCTGGCATTTTTTTCAAGTCCTCGTTCCATCTAATGATGTCCAACAAAATTTTATTTCAAAAGATTAATACGCAACTCTCCCCTCCATTGCCACAAAGACAAAAGCATTTCTGTGATATAAATTTGCAAAGTGTTGAAGAATATTACCCCTAAATCAGACAGAATTAAGAGGAAAGCATTTCTATACTAGAGATTGTAAAGTGTTGAAGAATTTTACCCCTAAATCAGACACAATGGATAAAAAGACAGAGTTGTAAACTGCAGATATCGTAGAAATTCAGTCTATTTGAATTATAATCTATTTATTTGACTGGGGTTGAATCATATCATCCTTGAGTTTTTGGCTATTCTTTTTGCAGCAACTCGCAGCAGAGAAGCAAGAATTACAGGAGAAATTAAACAAGGAAGAAATCGTCTTGGTAGAAAAGCAAGACGCTAATGGTGACGCCACTGATTCTGGTGTATCTCAAGAGCAACATAACCAACTGTGAGTATTTCTGTTCCTCAAACCAATAATTAATCTTGCACATTTTAAAGATTTTAATGAAAGAGAGCAAATGGGTTACAGTAGGAGTGAGCATCAGTCATCATAATCCTTGATATTTGGTCTTGCTGCTTCTCATTTATCAGAGCTGGAAAATCATTAACTTGAATCGACTGGTAGTTTATTTTATCAGAAGGGTTGAAAACGGTGAGGCAGAAATCATAAATTGGATGTAACATCTTTCATGAATTGTGCTATTACTAGGAACAGAGTCTTGTTCCTTTGAGGATTTGTTTATAGGCCTTTTAGCCATTCTACAAAAGAGTCTAGATCGAGCAATATTTTTGTATTTTTTTAAGCAAGGTTGAATTGAGTGGCATTATAGTCTCTATCATTTCTGTGCACATTCGAAAATTCTACTAAATGTATAGAATATCATTCGCTTCATACTCTTCTTTAGAGTAGCTTAGGTGTTGTGGTGCAGTGGTGTAATCCTGACATTGCAGCCAGACCAGTCAGGCGGACAGGGTTTGATCTCAGGTAGAGCCTCACCACTTGAGCATCATGACAAGGGGTTGCGGACTCGATTAGGCCTTTTCTACTTCTGCGATCTCAGCGCTTGGCGCTAAGAACCGCAACTTTACATTCGCCTTAAAAGTTCTATTGTTAACATTACTTGAAAGTTTGTTTATTTTCTCTAATAGCATTACAGAAAAAGATAAAGTCATTTCAGAATTAAATGAAGATATGAAATCAACGAAAGAAGAATTAGAAAGGCTTGCAAAAGTCATGGAACAAGAGAAACAAGAAAGAGATGACGTTGTTAAAGGATTGCAAGAAAATGTAAAGGAATTAGAAGAAAAAGTGCAAAAGCAGGATGAAAATATTAAAGAGAGGAAGGAAGAAAATAAGAAAATGGAAGAACTTCTTGATGCTTCAAAAGCTAAGAATAATGTAAGTGGACTATGATATTAGTTGGAATTTGCAAGGAGAGCATTATTTATTGAAAGATATTATATTTTCACTAGATCCATCTCAGAAATCATTCTCGTCATCCTCATTGATAATCTTTTGTGGAATTTTCTGACCAAGCAAGAGCCCTTAACCCTATAGCGGTTGGGCTATCTGACACGTCCTATATTGGTTGGGGGGGGGGGCAAAAAATCCCCCCTACCTAACTCTTGATTGGACGTAGATAGAGCAACCAAATTTGGTGTACTAACAGCCCCAGGCATGTATTTTATGAAAATATAAAAATTAACCTAAAATTAGCCGCCATTACTGCTTGCGTCAGCATTTTTCTTTGTGTGGTCAAGAAAAGTGGCAAAATCGGTCAAAATCAGGAAAAATTCGATAAAATTTAATTTGGAGCATTATTTCCATTCAAACATGAGAATTATGATAGAATACATCAAATAACACTACCCTGCAAAATATATTTGCAAAATATTGCAATTTTGCTGCTTTTTTCGTGAAGATTGATATTTGAGAATTGGCAATTTTGACAGAGTCAGGCCCGGAAAATTTTCTCCCTCCCCCTCATTCGTCAAAATATTTTTATAAAACTTCTTGTGTCGTTGCATTATAAGTAGCAGCAAAAAGTCAGAAAGTTTCAGGGCCGTAATTATTCTCCTGGCAGAGTTATAACAATAAGTCTACTTGGAGGGGGGGGGCAAATTTGCCCCCCCAACCAAAATAGGGTTAAATGAAGCACGATGTATAAATGTATGACCTTTTTGGAATGAAATGAGCAAAAAGAAGCTGCAACTGTATCGTTTTTAGTCGTCCGAAATTTCTGTAAATCCATCTGAAATTCCGTGAAGGACGTCTGAAAATTTTTTGTCTGAAACTTATTAGTGCAAAATTTAGTGTCTAATGTAAATTGTATGTTCAATCCATTAAGAATGCGATAAGATCACTTTGTGAGTGCGTACCTGAGGTTGCTAGGCATATTTTATTTTTGGTTGATAATTAAAGGACATATGTCACGTTAGAAATTGGTTAATACAACGAACAAGTTTGGAGAGGAATTCCATTGTTTCGTTACTTTTTATTTCTGCTTCAAGAATTTTCACTGCAATGAAAATTCAGCCTCGATCCTGCGCTTTGTAATGAACAATAGAGAGAATTGTATTGCATGAACCAACCAGTGACATATGCCCTTTAAACTGCCACAGGTAAGGTGATATCATTGCACACAATTTTCTTTGTTCTTCATCAGGATTTACGCGAAAAGAACTGGAAAGCAATGGATGCATTATCTACAGCTGAATCAAATTCAAAGAAACATGCCAAGGAAACCGAAGGAGCTATCTTCGTGAGTATTTTATCCATTTTGATCAAGAAAAAAGAAATTTACGAGCGGTTCAGTTTGTTTCAATTTTCCTGCATCAGAAGTAACAAAATAACATTTTTAATGGAAACTTTTGATGTGATAACATGAACTTTCATATGGGAGAAAATTTCAGTTCCCAGAAAGAGAAAAATGTTTGAATAAAGCTGTGCATCAAGTCTGGACGTTACTTTTTGACGATATGGCTTTGCTTTAAAGGGATAGTAATTTGCTCTAATCATCAATCTATTGCTTTTCAGAAAATGCTCAAAAAGTTACGACCATCGATCAAATTGGAAAAAGACAAGGTGAGTTTAGTATACACTGTAGAATAATGAAATTTGTACTTGGTGAGTAAGAAAATTGTGTACAGGGTGTCCCAAAAAAATTGTGCCCCGTTTGTCAGAAGATTGTGACAAAACGCAAAAGATACTCGCCAAACTTTTGCATGATGGTGCTTTTCAGATGTTCAATTAAAGTTTGCCACCATTCCCGTAGAAATCCGTTGAAAAATGATGGAGCTACGACCTTCAGAAGACCAAATTTGCCTGACGACTGAAACCAGCGGTCAGCCATTTTTGTCTTACTGTTTTGCAGTGATAAATATCTTCACGGGAGCTAAGAAATAATTTCTGTGAGGTCAGAAATAGTGAAACTCTCCCAGGATTATCGGAATTTTCACGAGAGCTATGACATTGGAAGCTGCTGTTTCATTTTCATTCCATAAAGCTGTTTATCGCTGCAAAATAGTAAGACAAAATGGCCGACCGCTGGTTTCAGTAATCGGGCAAATTTGGTCTCCTGAAGGTCATAGCTCCATCATTTTTCAACAGATATTTATGGGGATGGTTGCAAGCTTTAACTGAACATCTGAAGAGCACCATCATGCAAAAGTTTGGCGAGAATCTTTTGCCGTTTTGTCGCAATTTTCAAACAAACGGGGCACAATTTTTTTGGGACACCCTGTAGATGGTTAAAAGCCTGTAGCTCTCAAAGAATTTATCAGATTCCTATGAAAGGAGAGTACCTGTGTAGCTATCATAGCAGCTTAGATAATACATTTTTTGTCAAAATCGGTTTTATTTTTTTCCCATCATAAGTTGAAAATCCTTCAAAACTGGCCAGAATCCTTGATAATCAATTTCAGCTTTTCTAAAAATCGACAAGTTTAATGCACATTTTATTCTTTAATGCGCATATCTCGACAATATTTTGCTCCTTCTGATAATTGTATCTGTTTTGTAGCCACTTCCTCAAATACTGGATGCATATGAAGAGGAATTCAAACGTGCCGAGGAAGAAGCAGCCAAGAAGTCGAAAAAATCCAAGGTATTACTCAATTCATTTGCATTGTAAGCACCTGGTCTGAAACCTCAGCTGTGGTGTGACTCACGATTTCGCTCATTTTTGCTCATTGAATTGAATTGATGTTGTTGTTGAATTGATGTTAAATTGTTTGATTTTACCGATATTGTTGTTCTCGCTTCAGATAGTTTGGACATGAGTCATAGTTATAGCGACATATCAGTTCAGGGGAGCGAAATTGCACAAAATAATGAGTCTAAACTGTGCTATCATTTTGTAATATTGCATTTGCTTTTGTAAATTTTATGATGATGTGTAAAAATGCTCAACTGTATGCTTTCGATTTTTTGTGATTGCAAAGGTTGTAGGATTCATGTATGAATGCTTTTTAGAAATGTAGGAACTGGAAAATATTTGCCCTATTGTGGTCTGTTTAGAGTGCCGTACATTAAAAGCAAAAGATATTTGCGCTAATAGATTTGGGTCAAAGTATTTTTGGATAAATGATTTTCGGAGGTTTTTTTCATAGAATTTTGGACGTTTTTGGGAAAATTTAAGACAACTATGGAAAACTGTCTATATACATTTGTCTTTTGGTTGTTTCGTGAAAAAAGCTGTTTGATTTTACAGATCATCAAAGAGGGCCAGTGCTCGAAATTGTAACGAAATTCGTAAATCACATTTTTTTATCCCCTAGATCATCAACGAAAAATGTTTGCAGGCAATATTCCTTGCTGAGAATACACCTTTTCAACTATGCAGCCTCATTTTTGATGTTTTGCAACTTTTCTTCAGATTGCTTCATATGAAATTTCTGACACGAGATTCACATTCAGCACCCAAATATTAGTCCAATTGGAAACTCTCATAATCTTAGTGTTAGCGATTTTCATTTTGTGACGTTAACAAATTTAAAAATTTATAAGGTATTTGACCGTGAATAATGACTGAGGGTGTACAGTTACACCCCAAATGATTTTCACAATCAAATCCCTCATAAATGCTCCAATTTATTATCGTCATAAAATCAAAATCGCAAACTCTTAGGAATATGAAAATTTCCAATTTGATTAAGCTTTATGTGCTGAATTTAAATCCGTGGCCAGAAGTATCGTTTGAAGAGATTTTTGAAAAAATTCCAAAACAAAGTCGTTAGTTGAAAGGGTTTATTACACGGGGGATAAAAATGTTATTTGCTGCGAATTTTGCACGAATGTATTCACGTTGAAGTAATCTTTGCAATCTAAGTAGACATGTCGTCAACTTTTTTGTTATTGTTCTCCAGTCGAAAGGTTCTGGTTCTGACAGCAGCTCAAGCAGTGATTCTGACAGTGGTGCAGAAAGTGATGATTCAAATAAAGGTAAAAAGGGCATCAAGAAATTGAAGAAAGAGAAACAGGAATTAGCTGAAAGCAATCAACATCTCGAGAAGAAACTAGCTGAATTAAAGGAAGAGGTATGAAAAATGCCATTTGGATAAATTTTGCCAAAATCTTTGTTAAGAGTTTTCCTCAGCTAGAACCACCCATACCTCCCACCTTGACATGGCGAATGTTGATATATCAGTTTTGAGTCAACTGTTTTCCAGCAATCAGCACTACTCATTTTACCCAAGTAAACCCTATCGAAAGCTGTATCCAAGATCGAACAAAAATTGCTCAAGAATTTTATCATTTGCTTTCATGCAAGTAAAGGGTAAAGGGATATTTGGTTCAGGTAGATAGGTAGATAGTGACCTTTCGCACACCTGTTGAAGAGCAAAAAGCTCGAAATGTTGTGATTTGTAACTTCCGTAGTACATCGTCATTTTTTTAAAGAATTACTTGATAAGATAGGGAAAACTTTGAATAAAGAAAATATCGTTAGGTGCTTGGCTTGATTGAAGCATTTTTTATTTTCTTCAGAAATCAAGTCTAGAAGGAAAGCTCAAAGATTCAGCTGATAAAGCTAAAGACTTACAAAAGCTCGAGGATGATCACAAGAAAGCTAATTTGCAAGTTGAACATTACAAAGAAGTTCTCGAAGAAACTGTAAGTGATTTGAAAACAAAATTTTTTGATATCCAGACTATAAACGAAGAGATCAATTTTTCAATAAACCATGCAAGCAAATAATCAATTCATTTATTACTCATTTAGTCATTCATTCGTTGGTCCATGCTCGGAAATTGTACTTGACTTGAACATTGCAGTCTTTACATTTCATATCATCCTTAAATTTTCTTCGCAGGAAGGGATGCTGAAAAAATTACAAGCTGGAGTCGAGTCTCAAGTTTCAGGATACGAAAAGAAATTAGTCGATAAAGAAGAAGATATGAAACAGGTACAAATTTACTTTTACTGACCGAAAGTAACTAGATAATTGTCAATATTAACGGGAATCTAAGCATATAAGAGTGGCTCAAGCCACTTGCGGTTTTATTCTAGCCTATTAGATATCAATATTTTCTGTTTAGGTAGATCAGTTACCAGGGGTGGAAAACATGCCTGAAGCCGTGAAGCAGCTTCGCAGGAAGCTTGTTTGTATGAAAAAAAGAAACGGGGAGGAAAGAGAGAAAGTGAAATTGAAGGACGAGGAAAGAGAGAAAGGAAACGATGAAAATGGACAGAAGAAATAAAAGGAAAGAGATGAGATGAAAGGAAAGGAAAGGAAAGGAAAGAAAGGAAAGGAAGAAAAAGAGGAAGAACGAAGGAAGGATAGAAAGAAGATAGATTGAAAGAGAAGCAAAGACTTAAAATTGAAAAGGTTCAACTGTGCAATAGTTCAACTTAGATCTGGCTCAAAATAAAATGGAAGCAACTTGCTTCTCAGGAAAGCAAACTTTTATTGCATCAATGTCAGTTACCCAAATAGGGCTCGACAGGTTTCACGGCCTATTGTTTTTGCTTAGCTATTTTTATCAAACGCTTAAATATGCTTAGATTCCCTTTAATGTCTGCTCTGTTTCTGCTTTTTATTGCATAATGTAAAATTTCTTTAGTTCTGAGACCCGTGGTATTTTTGCTCGCCATTATATCCGTAAGTAGTTACAGAATCTTTGCTGACAGTTTCTGAGAGTTGTTATTGACAGATCTTGTTAGTATCTGATTTTTTTCAACGAATATCATAAAGTTGCCTCTCATAGCAGTTCCCTGGTATTTCTTAGTGTTAAAGAGGTGAAGGTGTTTTACTCATTGGATTTCTTTCAGATTTTTTTTATAGGCCAAAGAATTTAACGTCACTGTTTTTTTTTCAGTTGAAAGAAAAGGTAATAAGATTAGAAGAGGAAATCAAGAATAATGATGACAAATCGCAGGTATCTTTCCTTCCATTCCTTGAGCACATCTCGAAAGCCAAACATTCATATCTTTTACGATCGCTTGGATATAAGTGGATTTTTAATGAATATTTTTCGATGGCTTGGGTGAAGCCACCAAACAAACTGCAGAAAACAATGGAGAACAATGAACACGTGTGATGTTTACAGATTTGTTTACAGTTTGACGACGGAGCCCCTGTAAAAAGCCATGATCCTAGAATATTTTAAAATTTAGATTGTTTAACAGTCTTTGAATTTTTGCTTCTGAAACTATTCATCTTGCTAGTTTTGTATGGGGTCAGCTCGGTTTCAATTTCATTCATTATCAATCAATCCTAAATACAATTCAACACAAATATTCTACAACAAAACACATTACTACACTAAGAACTAAAAAGCTAACATTACTAAAAATAAATTAGGAAATTACTTTACATGATTTTATTGCAGATTGATCGATTAAGGAGGAGCTCTCTAAGTAGGTAAACTAATGGAGAGAGAACCCCCCCCCCCCATAGAAATAAAACTAAAAAAAAAGAAGACGAAATTTTGATACAAAATTGTTAACTGTAGTAGCTTCTTTTTAAATAGAAAGTTTTGTAAAATTTAAATGGAACAACCATCTAAATCGTCGTTGCTAACAGGCAACATTGTAAGATTAAATGAAATGAATTCTTATTAAACAATAATGTGGTCCACTTAAAAATATTTAGCAACTTGATAATTTGATAATTTAAATTTAAAATCAGTTTACATAACATATCCTTTTTGCTTCTAAACAGTTGGAAATTGATTTGCAGAACATTCAAGCAGAATTAGAATCTGAGAAAAAATCAAAACATGATTTGGAATCAGAGCTTGAAGAGGTAGGCATCTAAAGCAATTTATTTTTCAAGAATAGACCACCGTTTAGCTATTCTGAAAAGAATCAGAATCGAACGATATTTAGCTACATTTATGGAATTTCGAATGCGCACAATAGTGATAGAAGCTCTAACGCCATTCGATTGAACCTCGCGTGTAAAAATGTATAAAAATGACTCTCGAGCCAGGTTCTTTTATGGAATTGCTAAAAGGTCTATTATGTGTGTTTCCTAGACTTCCTCATCCAAAACTATGTAATTGCTTTTATTCAATGGTCTTGCACTTAATATCTAATGCGAATTAAGCTCTTCAGCCAGTTATTTTCTCAATTAATCTCATCATGCATTTTTCCTTAAAAACTGCCAGTAACATTAAAGTACATTTTCCTTTTTATATACTGCCACATCTATCCTATTTGATTGGATATCATTTGAACAGAAGAATGCAATGCAATCCGTCATTTTTGTTGAGTGTATCTCATGTCAAGAGAATGCATTTGAAAGCCCAAAGAGTCTCTTCACAACAATTTTGCATCGTGAAAGATGAAGTGGCATCTTTATCTGTTAACGCTTATCTGATCTCTTTACATTTGGTAGCTTGTGAATGATCAAAACGAGCTCTTGATATCATTGTCTAGGCTTTTTTCAAGTACATAATTGTTTTGTCTCAGTTATAATGTCTTAATTCTCAGGTTTCTGATTGTTGAAAAATGTGCTCAAATTTTATAACCAATGATTGGCGGTCAGATTGCAGCGAAAAGATGAGTTTGCTTCACTTTTGCAACACTTTGTTATTTGCCCCAAGTTCTTTGCATTAAATCATTTTACACTATATTCTCTCTTAGACAAAGAACAAAATCAACACATTAGAAGAAGCCCTTGAACATGCTCAAGTCCACAGTGAAGACAGCATGGGAATGTCTCAGGTATTTATGCGTTTATGCACTGCACTGCACTTTAAAAAGGAGTCTGCAAAGAGCATTATCAAATTGCCAATAAATCATGTTTGGTAAATCAAATTTGCAACATGGGTTTTAAAATTAGTAATTTAAACTACTCTGAGTCGAGATGATTTTACCAGTTAAAATTCTGGGACATTTCATGCAGAGGCGGAAGCGCTTAAATGATCTGATCATTNCAGTTTTTAGCCGTGCTTTTTTTTTACCTTTGAACTTTAATATTTTGAGTTCTAGTTTTGATGGTAAGGAGTTGGAGGTTGCAACCAAAACTAGGACTCTGATCTTAAGTTTTTATAGACACCAGATGGTAGATTGCTTTCTCATGCATGCACTTACATGCACATGCACACCCACACGCCTACACTTGTGTCTCTAGCACACATTAGTAAAGCACATGCTTACGAACATATGCCCTGCACACAATATCTTGTTCTGCACATGATTTGTTTACTCCCAATACACTTACTCTTTTAAGATTTTTTTTAATAGTGGTTTTATTTAGAATCAGATGTTAAAACTCGTTGAATGTACATCACTTACGTTGAGAAATCTAAGGGATGCTGGATATAATTAAGTCATTGATACAATGCTGAGTTCATTTGACTGCGTAGGCAATTCCCTAGCACTAACATCAAACCTTGATATTTTTCCAATTTTTGGTGTATTTTAGGAATCTCTAGATACAAGTGGAAGCTCGTCTCCTAAGAAAAAGAAAGGTTTTAGGCATTCATTTGCGAAAGCATTCAGCAAAAAGGTTTGTGCGTCTAGTCAAGTCTTGAAAACAAATAAACTGAAAGTTTGAATCTGCTTCTTGATTTCAACATTGCATATTTAATTTGTTCCTCTCTTTTACTGTCTCCAGTTACCCCTTGTTGTCTGATACTTATTGTTTTAATACATTCCCGCTGACTCTAGTATTCTTTTTACTTGATTTTGTACTCCTTTTGTTGGTATCTCCCTTGTCTTCAGCAAGTCTTCATCTGTTCAATCATTCTGTATTTCTGGACCCATTTATCCGTGACTCAGATCGTTATTGTTCGACACACTCACTCGATTATTTTCATACATGCATTCAAACATTCATTCATTCATTCATTCATTCATTCATTCATTCATTCATTCATTCATTTATTCATATGTACAATCATTCATTAAATCATTCATCAATCCTTCATTCCTTGAACCGTTCATTCGTTTGTTAGTTCATTCGACTATTAATTTACCGACTTGAATTATTCATGACTTTCTTTCAACGCCCCCCGCCCACCCATGCATTTTCATTTGTTTAACTCGCTCAGTCATTTACTCATGCTCCATTGTTAATTCATTCATATTCCGTCATACATTCGTTCAGTTAGGTATTTCACATGCGCAAATTCATCCTTTTTGTGATTCATTTTCGATTCGATATATTACCCCTCACAGTTGATCTACTTACATCTTCCTGTGAGTTTTAGTCATCTTCTCCGCATATACTTTCCTATTTGATTTGAATAAGCTTACAACGTGCATTACATTTCAACGTATATACATTCGTATTAATGATAAAAACTGACGCAGAGTTTATGTGGATGTTCTAATGCCAGGTGAGTTCAAGAAAGCGTGATAGGTTTGCTCGGTTACAACTCTGTTATTTTGTTATACCGGGTGAGTCAATAAAAAGGCTCGGTGTTTGAAAAAATGCTGCTCCCTTAATATCAAAGCAATAATATTAAAAACTGTCTTGTTTTTTCCCCGATATGTCCAATTAGGTTCAGTAATTTACCCGGCTTTAATCGGCCATTCTTTCCCGTCGATTTAAGAGATTTTCTTACAGAAAGCCCCTTTCGAAAACCTGCAAAAACGAAGGAAAACGGCAGACAAAATTTCCCTTCGTTTCCCTTCCTAGTAATAATGACACTCGCATGCATCCATGCATTTTGTCCTCTTGGGAGAACGGAATCCCCCTGAAAAAGTTATTCATACTAGGGGGGAGACTTTTCATTCCCCCAAGAGGATAGCACGTGCTAAAGCGTTCTCAAGTCATTGCTGTAAAGTAAACGCACTAGGGAAACTTGCTGATTATTTTAGCACGTTTTTCAAGGTTTCTCGAAAGGACGTTTTTCAGAAAATCCCTTGTAGAATCTTAAGGGAGCGACCGATTTCAGCCAGGAAAAATTCTAAAAGTTATTGAACATGTTAGGTATTCGACTAGATATTGCAAAATACCATTGCTTATTTATTCAGGGAGCAGTGGCCTTTCAAACGCCGGGCCTTTTTGACTTACCCGGTAGTTCTTGAATGTAAAGGCTTATCAAAATCAAATTAATGTCATATGAAAGTGCAATTGCTTCTGATTTCTGAAAATAGAAAGTCACAAGATCACATCAGTGGAAGAATTTTCATTTTTGCCCTTCCTGAGAATGATATGAGAATCGACAATAGCGCTAAATTAGGCAACGGGAAGCCTTTTGCCAACATGCAGTGCGTTCTAGTCGAATTTCTATAGAATCGTTAAAGAATCTTACTCAGAACGCACTGCATCTTGGCGGAGATGCTCCTTGTCGGTATCTTTAGCGTGATCGTTCATTGCTTGTCTTCTTTCTCTGGATTCCATGCCCGTTCTTATCTTCAAGAATTGAGAACATATTTGGGGGGTTTGCATGTCTTGGAAAAATTATTGTTGACCTTTTGTGCCTGCCCTTTAAACTGTCTGCTACATGCTTGTTTTCATACCATACCAACCTCATCAAATCTTTGTTGATAGAGCGAAGCGTCAGATGAACTTAAAAGCAAACTCTCAGCCGCTGAGGAGCAGCTATCAAAATTAGAAGCCGACAAGAAGGAGCTTTCAGCGAAACTGAGCCAGGTTTCAGATTCAGCTGTAGCGAAGGATGCTGAAATAAAGAATTTAAATGAAAGCAAAAGTTCCCTCGATAAAGAAATCGGAAAGCTAAGAGAGAAAGTCAAAGTTATAGAGGATGCTGGAAAGAGTTCTGGCAAAAGTGACAAGGAGAAAGATAAGATAATCGCTGTAAGTTTCATTTATTGATGTAATTTTCGTAAAATATTTGAAAATGCTGTGCTGTCAGGGATGTCGCTAAGGTAGAACTATGGGAAGGGGTATGGGGCAACAGCCCTCCATCGTAAGTATCACGCCCCCTGTCGGAGAAGTTTTGGATTATATTTGGAGTAAATTTGGCAAAATGACATATAAAATCTAGAGTTGTTAGTTTTTTTAGTCCCCCCTACCAGAAGCTATAGCTCTCCTGTGGGAAGATTTTTAGCGCCACCCATGTGTACTGTATAAACCCTCTGGTATGCATGCAACTTCTCTGAATTTCTTCTCCCTCAATTTCTCGTTTGTTCACCAATTTCGCCGACCACTTTTGACCTCCACGATGTTTAAGGTCGTGGTCTTCAAAAATGAAATCACAGCTGTTCTATGAGCAAACATCCTTTGGGTTAACCAGGAGTTAATATTGTGAATATCATCTACGATGCTTAGTATCCTTATATTATTAATCTTTGACTCTTTCTGTGATTTATTCTTAATTATGTAACCAATCAATAACGAATGAATTGACTTTTATAGCAACAAAGCTCACATTTTATATTGACAGTATGGGTTTGTATGTCTGCAGAAGTTTGTTATGTGAAATTTGGGTATGATTCAGCTCATGAGACTATTGCTGCCAGCTACTACCGTGAATAGTTTTATCAGTATTGAACTTGAACTTGAACTGGGAAAAGCAAAAATGAATCTGAGACTTGGTATGGAAATGAGCCCTCAATATTCATGACGATATTCATGACGTTTGGCTGGATCGTAAAATTCTGTGTATTTTGCAATTTTCAATTGTTTAAAGATTTATTATGAAAAATAAATCCGCAAACAGGGTCCTAGCTGCGTAGTATTGCCTAAGCGTGACTGTTAGCCAAATGGTTAGAAACAAGGTGTTCTCGACNTGCTGCCAGCTACTACCGTGAATAGTTTTATCAGTATTGAACTTGAACTTGAACTGGGAAAAGCAAAAATGAATCTGAGACTTGGTATGGAAATGAGCCCTCAATATTCATGACGATATTCATGACGTTTGGCTGGATCGTAAAATTCTGTGTATTTTGCAATTTTCAATTGTTTAAAGATTTATTATGAAAAATAAATCCGCAAACAGGGTCCTAGCTGCGTAGTATTGCCTAAGCGTGACTGTTAGCCAAATGGTGAGAAACAAGGTGTTCTCGACTGAGGCCTGGTCAAAATTTTCGTTTAAGCCTCTTTGACACGTCGTTTAAAATCTCTATGAAATTGTGCGAATCGGTTGGGTGGCTCTAGGGGTGCGGTTTTGCGGGCGGGTGGTACATCTTTCCTGATTCACCCAGTAGTTTTTATTTCTTTCTATATTAGTTACCGCGGGGTCGTCATAGTCTATTGCTCCCCGTGGTATTATCGTCCTTGTAGTATTTCGTAGAGTAATTAGTAAGCAGCGTCATAAGTAATTTGTCTTGTAAAAATTTAAAATGGTATATATAAAAAAAAGGTGTTAGCAAATACAGTTTAGCTAGCAGGGTGTCACCTAGCTACTGTGCAGGAGAACAATGGTAATGCACAGGTAACAGACCTTTTAGCTATTCGGAATAGAATTAGAATCGAACGATATTTTGCTCATTTTGTAAAATTTTCGAATGCGCACAATGGCGATAGAAGCTCTAACGCCACTCGATCGAACCTCGCATATAAAAATGTATGCAAATAACGCTCGATCCAGGCTCTTTTGTAGAATAGCGAAAGGTCTATTGTTCAGAAGTCTAATTGTTCCCATCAGGGTTGACCGAGACCAGAAAATCTAGCATCGGGAACTGCTCTTTCTTGATGAACGATGAATTACAACGAAATAAATGACACGCCACACAAACTCATCACAATAGGGAAAGGATAGCTGATAACTGAGACTTTCATTCACATTGACACTTACACGACCACGCTTCCAGTGATACTCATTCGAGCAACTCAGTTCACCCTAACAAACTCCTCATTCCATTCGTAATGACCTTTACACATGATTTACAACATCCATACATGCTAATTTTCTCTACGACTAACGCCATTTTGCTAATTATCTTTTTAAAGCTCATGGCGGCCGAAAGACGCTTATTATTTAGTAACATTCTAATACAAGACTTAATCTGGTAAATTATATTGTTTCTTAGTTAACAACTGCTTGAAGTTATATATTGTTTAGTATTGTTTAGTCCAGTTTGTCAGTCACACTCTGATGATAGTATTAACTTGAAAGGCCTTATGTGCTAAAAACATCAAATTTTTGTCTATTTCTCGTTCGTTCTTCATCCACACTTATAGTATCCATTTTATTGTTTAGTACTAATATACTTCTATTCTACGAATTAATTGATTTGCTTGAGTTTCTTCTGTTAATAAAAGTTTTCCCATATTACAGCGTAGTATGACGTTGATATGCATTTTTCAGCAGTTTTTGTACATTTTGCCATGTAGTTTTCAGTGGAGTTATTGTTTTCGTTTCCTTTGCTAATAGCGTACACTGAAAATGAGTTTAAGGAGGAACATCAGCGTTTTCAAGAAATTCATATTGTACAATATCTTCATATATGGAATATTTTTTTGTCAGTGGCATTGGTATTGTTTGTAAAGATTTTCAGACATCAATTTTAAGTTTTGTTCTGTCAAGCTTCATCTATTATGCTTGCATGTGAAAATTTGTACGTTTATAAGGCATTGATTTACATTGCAACCACCGTTTAAAGGAACTAAGCAAGGTACTGTGAAGTAAATTTCCAGCATTTGTGGTCATACTTTCATTTTGAGCTTTTATCACTTTGGAACTGTTATAAAAGACTAACCCCAAGCTAATCATCTAAGCATTCACACTTTTGGTCATGCTCTTTCCATCTTCATTCAACCCGTAGAAATTGAGACTCGACAATGCTGAGTTACTCGAAGATCTGCGAGACGAACGCGATAGAGTTGTGGTGGATGTTGAATCAGTAGTGAGTATAGATTCATTGTTTCCTGCACACGGTCCCGTGGTTGGCCTACGCACTTCTCGCACGATTTTGCAGACCTATTTTAAAGCTCATAAAGTGTAGGTCTCCCCCAGCAAAATAGTGTATTTGCACGTAACTTATTACTACCCCAATGAAATATAACTTCACCTTTACGCACAAACACTATCGCAGTAATAACATAAAATATGGTTCAACGAATGTGTCACACAGACCTTCTAGTTGCTCAGTCAAACACACAGAACATCTGCACTTTACATTTCATTTCCACCTTACATTGTCCACAAACTACTTACACAATGCACATCATTGTAATATGGCAAGAAAATAGTGGTCTTTTAATAACCACACGATTTTTGCATGACGAACCCACATTTTTGCACACAATAGGCATGTGTTAAGCATATGATATACACACTGCACAATTAATCACACTATATACGACTGCACTTCTTGCCAGTTTGTCAGCTTACCTTGTTCGAAAGTAGAGAACCGTAATGATGTTCGGAGTAGTGATTGCACGTTCCTGATCGTTACCAGTCCAGTTGATTGACAAATTTTTTCACCGTATAATACCCCAGCACTTAAGCACTTTCTTTGATCAAATCATTCCTTAGGTAGAACTGATTTTAGCCTTTTATATTTCTTTTTACCAGGGGGGGGGCACCTTGCCAAATATTGGAAAAGGGCAATTTTATAGGATGAAGTCAACGATGTTGCCAAGGAAAGAAACGAATTGGAATAATGCATGATAAAAAAATACTATAAAACGAGGTGACGAACTCTTTTAACACGCTTAAAGGGGCAGTCAGACGTGACGTTGCGCGGAACATTTTCATTGTATGCAAAGTACTTAGGCTTAGCATCGACTCGTCAATGGAGATTTTGAATGGGATTATCGCATATTTCAATCCATCTCCATCGACCATGCTCTTGACAATCTCAAGGATTTCATTGACAGATATTGTTCGTCTTTGTCGATTTCATGTATTTGGAAAGTTATTTTGTCTATCACAAATTCCTGAAAGTCGTAAACAGCGATCTTGCTGAAGCAACTTTGAAGCTACGAAGAGATAATCTACAAGTCGAAGTGGGCAAGAAGCTCGCCAAAGAATATGGTTTTTGAGTCAGATTTATGATGCTTGGTGAAAACGAAAGGTGAATAAAACCTGGATTTATAGCTCAATTAATTTCATCAGAATTACAGCGAACACAGAGGTACAGTAGACATGTTTTGGTATTTAGGCCTATACGAATTGGATTGTGACACGCAAAATCTCCTACCCGCGTTTCGCGTCTGACTGCCCCTTTAAAGTCAAATGAATACACAGTTAAAAATGGCTACCATACAACATTTTTCAACCAAATGGGCCATTTTCAACTGTTTATTTGTTTGACTTTTGTGTTTAGAAAGTATGTCAGCTTTTATATCATTTTTCATCAGGCAAATTTATCGTTTCAGTTAAAAGGTATTATTGTAAAAGTATTGCTTTCCACAAACATCACTTTTCTCCCCAAAATTTTGGGCGAATACACCCCCTCGCCCACTAGTGTCCGCCACTGTTTTAGAACTACTAAAGCATTCTTGCACGGTGCATTTTATACCAACAGAAAAGTAAAGTATCATCCTTTTCATCTTGATCTTCTTTTCCTTATTAATAGGACAGTGAGCAGTTGAAATCTGAACTTGCTTCGCTGAAAGAAAAATATGAGCAGGAGAAAAATTCTGCAGAAACACTGAATACATCAATTAGTGAGGTAAGTGATATCTTGTAGCAGCTCCACACTGTTTTTAAATGGACCTCTTGGTAGATGACTTGAAATTCTGTGAAAAACTGATATGCCTGACTGCTTTGTGGAGAATATCGCCTGAGGGCTAAAACATATTACGCAAAGGTGAATTATAAATGACAATAAGCCAAACATACACAAACAAAACAAACAAACAACAAACAAACAAAAACAGACAAAGACAAACATACCGGGTGTCCCAAAAAAATGTATACGGATTTGGTTGACTCCAGCGCTGTGAATTTAGCTGCAATCACTGTCTAATTACTCTAAAAATGTTCCTCGATAGTTAACTTGAACATAGATACCTCGTTTGTTGGTATTGGTGCTTTGATAGCAGAAATATCAATCTTGAAAGCTCAAATGTGCGTCCACTTCCAAACCAGAGTTTTGGCCTTTTGGCCTAAGCAAATCTCTGAAGCACATTGAAATTAAGAACTGAAATTAATGAAAAATTGAGAAACTTCCCAATGGGTGACTGTGGGGTGACTTCTGGAAAACAGAATAATACAAGATCTAATGTTGTTCAAATTTTATCAAGGCTATCATTGATTTATACACTGTGCCTTAAAAATTTGCTAAGGCCAAAAGGCTAAAGCTCTGGTTTGCAGGAGGAGGCAAATTTGAGCTTTCGGGATCTACATGTTTGGTCTCAAAGTACCAATAGCAGCAAACGAGGTATCTATGTACAATTTAACTATCGAGGAACATTTTTAGAGTGATTAGGCAATGATTATAGCTAAATTCACATCGCTGGAGTCAACCAAATCTGTATACATTTTTTTGGGACACCCGGTATAGGAAAACAAAACAAAAGCAAAAACATGCAAGGACAATGTTTCTAGTTTTGAAAGCTTAATAGACATGGATTACTCGGTAACCTGCAGTTTCTCATGGTAAACCTAATCTAAATTCCAGCTTCACAAAACAAATTTTTTGAGGAAAAAGAAAAGCCTTACAGTCTAAGGTGTTCTGATAAACTACAACTACCGAAGGCGAAAAAAACTTGCCTTGGAATAGATACGGTGAGATTTATGGGGAAAAATATGGGAGATACTACCACCAGAACTGACGAATCCAGACTCCCTTGGATACAGTCTAAGGTGTTCTGACAAACTATAACTACCGAAGGCGAAAACAACTTGCCTTGGAATAGATACGGTGAGATTTATGGGGAAAAATATGGGAGACGCTACCACCAGAACTGACGAATCCAGACTCCCTTCAGATATTCAAAAGACTTGTTAAAGCCCATAAATGCAAAGCCTGCAGCTGCAAATTCTGTAAGATATTTTACCCTGGTTTAGGCTTTTTATTTTGAATTATATTTTCCCTGTAACATGGTATGAATTTTTGTAAGTAGTTGGTCTTAATTAGCAATTATAGCTATAATTTTTTAGACAACTTTAAATGAAAGAATAATAATAATAATGATATAAATTAAACCACTTTCAAAGTAAAACAGAAATTAAAATGATAAATAACACAACTGTTTCAGGGCAGACGTTTCGATATAAAATCTTCTTCATTGTAATAATATAATAATATAATGTAATATAATGTAATATAATATAATATAATATAATATAATATAATATAATATAATATAATATAATATAATAATAATAATAATGATAATAATAGCTTTTGTTTGCCGGAATAGGTAGTAATCTTGGATAGTTTGAGAATATTTTTTGCTTGATGTCTTGAAAAACTACTACTGCTTCTAGTAATGTTTCGATTATTCCAAAATTCAATTCCATCTTTTCATATTCTGCAGCTTGAAGGAAAGTTAGAAAAGAAGAATTCTGAACTGAAAGAGGTATTGTCACATCGCTTTGTCACATTAGTGAAATACTGCATTTGTTTGAGATCATTTGTGTTAACTGTACAGGCGCAGTCTTATATGTGTGACAAAAATATATTTATAAAGTCCAGATTCGATTTATGTGTCAACACATTGCATGAATGAATATTTATACACGAAATAAACCGTTCAGCATCTAATAATACCTATATACAAGTTTCTTATAAAAGGTAAATAAAATCAAAGGCAATATAGAAAGTAAATTGTTGATATTGCTGTTCTTCCATCGGGTCGTGGTTTTTTTCAGTAATTTATTTTGAGTGGGCTGGAAGTATTTCTAGCTACTTACAGCTAATTTAAGCCCACTGTGCATGCCGCATCCAGGCACGGGACCACTAGTTTAACGTCCCTTCCGAAGGACGGCGAGGTGAGTTGCGAAGTCGAGTCTCCGAGGTCACCCTTTCGGAGTTTTGACCTCACTCGACCGAGCTTAACTTCAGTCTCCTGACGGAAAATGATTAAGCCGCTCGGCCACTCACCCCGTGTTTTGCAGTTAACGTTAAATTGAATGAACCCAAAGTTTTGCAATAATATACTCGTATTTTTTCACGACTTGAATATAAAAGTGCGTTTGACTTGTAATTCCAAACCTACGAAGCTCTGAAAGCAGTAGACGTTGCCGCGACGGAAATATATTTACCAATAAAACATAAAAGTCTTTAAAACAACAGGTTTAGGATTCACTATGGCGAAAATGAAATTCGCCAATGAAGATGAGAATCTCTCTAAAGTCTGCCTAACCTTCTGCCTGCTAGAACAGAAGGTTTAGAAAGCCTACCAAACCTACCAAACCTACCGTTTAAGAATTTTAGAGTCAATCAAACACGAATTCCGAGTCTACCAAGTCTACCGTTTTGGAGCTGGTACCAATCAAACCCAACTCAACATAGGTTCCAAATCTGTTCAAAGGCTGGTGTAAAATTCAATGACCTATTTCTTTTAACTGAATGGCTTCAAAGAAACTTATGCTATTTTGCTATGATTCTGCCGTTGGGCTTTCTCCTGAAACCTTCAGTATTTTCAGAATAAGAGTGTTTTTCTTCTTTTTCGAGAATTCAAGAACAATTTTCAAAAAACTTAAAACCATCGAAATTTCTAAACTATTTGACGCAACATAAAATAATTTCCAAGAAAACCATAGTTTATGGATGTTTACAATATGGTATCAAGCAAAAGTCTGTTACCCTTCTGGTTTATGATTTACAAATTTGATTACGTCACATCATCAAATTTGCTGAAATGAAACATATGCTGTAATTTCCAAAAATATTCAAGATTTCCGAAAAGTCCAACGGTAGAATTCTAGATAGGTAGCTAAAGTTTCTTTTAAGCCTATCAGTTAGAAGAAATAGGAAGATTTGGAGCCTATGCTACCCAACTCTAAGTTTGTCGATTGCCCTGATGCATATTTTTGGGCATAATTGACTACTTCCGAGAGCACTCGAAACGTTGAATTTATCTTGGCATACCAGTTGCTTTATGATTATGTTGGCTGGTGTTGTTTTTTTAGAATTTCTCTTCGATTTATTTTCAGTTGTCAAAAAAATACGAGGAAGTAGCAGACAGGATAGTTGTCACCGAGCAACGAGCACAGGTATTTTAATACATTTTGCGGCCAATTTGCATTTCAAACTCAACCGTATTTGTATGATAATCTGCAGTAGTATTTTCATAAAACGGGATGACGGAATGTTGGAATGGCGGATCCAGGAAATGGCGGATCCAGGATATGGCGGATCCAGGAACTACCGTAAAGGGAACGGTAAGACGGATGGAAGAGATAGACTTATGGTAAGTCTACTCATTTGCCGACCTTTTCTTTGGTCTAGTGAACATCTTTAATGATACTCTAACTGCTAACAAATTACTAGAAAATGTAGACGCACTTTCACTCATTCCTCACTCATGAATAGTATACTTGTGAAAAATTTCTTTCTGATGTCTTTTAAAGGGTTTGTGCAAGGTCAAAAGCTTGCAGCGAAAGAGCAACTAAATCTAAAGATACCCCATTCCAGTCGAAGTTGCACAGGCCGTTGAAAATAGATAGCCAAAGAAAGAATACTGTGTCAGAGTGTTTTCTTTTTCGATTTATAGAGAAGCTGGTTTACCATTGCACATTCCCGTTAAAGGGGCTCCGTCGTCAAACAGTAAACAAATCTGCAAACTCGCACGTGTCACCAATTATCCATTGTTCATCCATTGTTTTCTTAAGTTTGTTTGGTGGCTTCACCCAAGCCACCAAAAAGTGACCGCTAAAAATCCACTTATATCTGAGCAATCGTAGAAAGATGAACAAAAAGAAAGACGAGCCGGAATATATACATATAAATTTTATCTCAATTCAATCGTAGAAGATATGAATGTTTGGTTTGTTCCTTAGTGAAGTACACTGATGAATGTCCAAACAGCAACTTTCATTTTGAAAAAAATATGAAAATCCTGTTTGATATCACCTTTCAAAAAACTGCAAAATCATCGTTTTGTTTAAATTCTGACGACGGAGCCCCTTTAACAAGGACAGTTTCTAAGCATTCACACTTTAATTTTCACAGGAGTTAGAATTAGCTGGTCTTTCCAAATCAGAACGGATAGAAAAGGAAATAGAGGATGCCATTAAACAGGTATATAGCCCCATGTGTGTAAAATTAACAGCATGACTCTTTAACAGCATGACTCTTTGAAAGAAGGGTTATTATTTGCCCAAGGATTTAGTAGTACGAGGCGACGTACCTGTACGAAAATATTGCCANGAGCCCCTTTAACAAGGACAGTTTCTAAGCATTCACACTTTAATTTTCACAGGAGTTAGAATTAGCTGGTCTTTCCAAATCAGAACGGATAGAAAAGGAAATAGAGGATGCCATTAAACAGGTATATAGCCCCATGTGTGTAAAATTAACAGCATGACTCTTTAACAGCATGACTCTTTGAAAGAAGGGTTATTATTTGCCCAAGGATTTAGTAGTACGAGGCGACGTACCTGTACGAAAATATTGCCACAGCCTTAAAGAGCTATTGCCATTCAGTGTCCTTTGAGGGCACGCTGAAATTTCTAAGACTGTCTGAAAATTAAATCTGGCCATAAAGGGATCTATAGATCCAGTGCAGTAGTTGAACTTTTAGAACAGTACCGGGAGAGTCAAAAAAAAGTTTACCAGTTTGGCGGGCTGTGAAACAAAAATTAAGTTGCTGATATTAAAAACTAACGTGTTAATCTACCAGTTAAAGGCCAACTTAGATGAGAAAAATTTTGTTTGCAAAGATCACTCATCTTCAAGACCCAAAAATTTGGCCTAAGCAGAGATCATGGATTCATATTGCAGTAGTTTGTAGTTGATCGTTGATCGTTGATAATTGTTCGTAGTTGATTGGACAGTTTTACTTTATTTGTACGAGGTGAGTCAAAAAATTTTTACCCGTTTGTCGGGCTGTGGAATAAAAAGTATGTGGCCGATATTCAAAACTGAAATGTTAATCTATCGTGCAAAGGCTAACTTAGAGAAGGAAATTTTGTTTGGTAAAATTACTCATCTCTAAGATCCACAAATTAGAAATATATGGTGACGACAATTCCACGTTCCATTCTGGTCCATGATTTACTTGCTATTGAAATCATAATTCTATTTCTGAAACTGACAATTTCAGCAGTGAACTTAAATTTCAATGCCAAATAAATCATGGACCAGAATGGAACGTGGAATTCTCGATTCCGATACAAACCCCTTGCAGGCATTTTTCCAATGTTTGGGTCTTGAAGATGAGTGATCTTACCAAACAAAATTTTCTCATCTAAATTGGCCTTTGACTGGTTAACACGTTAGTTTTTAATATCAGCCACTTAATTTTTGTTTTACAGCCCGCTAAACTGGTAAACTTTTTTTTTGACTCACCCGGTACTGTTCTAAAAGTTCAACTACTGCGCTGGATGTATAGATTCCTTTTTGGCCAGATTTGATTTTCAGGCAGTCTGAAATTGTAGTGTGCCTGCAAAGTATCCTGGATAACAATAGATCTTTAGCTTGAAACAATAGTTGTCACTTAAACTGAAGTGATTTTGGCCCTCATATTTACCATTTTACCATGGACGTATAAGGTACTGTTACATAGTTTTAACAGAATAACTTTGATTTTCATAAGCTTGCAATATTTTTCAGGCATTTGGTCTGTGAGGTAAATTGTCTTGGACTTGGAGTAATTCTGTAGCTTTTCTACAGTATAAAACCGGAGAAGGTTCCTTCTCTTAATATCCAGATGGTACGTCACCTATGTACAACTATGCCCCCTTAGTTTAGATGTTAGCTATGTAATAGTTAAAATTGTAATTCTGGAAGTTAAAGTTAAAATTTAGCTATAAACTCGAGAGCTTCTGATGGATTAAACTACATACCGTAAAAGCTCTATTNATGGACGTATAAGGTACTGTTACATAGTTTTAACAGAATAACTTTGATTTTCATAAGCTTGCAATATTTTTCAGGCATTTGGTCTGTGAGGTAAATTGTCTTGGACTTGGAGTAATTCTGTAGCTTTTCTACAGTATAAAACCGGAGAAGGTTCCTTCTCTTAATATCCAGATGGTACGTCACCTATGTACAACTATGCCCCCTTAGTTTAGATGTTAGCTATGTAATAGTTAAAATTGTAATTCTGGAAGTTAAAGTTAAAATTTAGCTATAAACTCGAGAGCTTCTGATGGATTAAACTACATACCGTAAAAGCTCTATTAAGCCCTGGGGGCTTATTTAATTTCGGACGCCCAAGAAGGAGGGGGGCTTAAGAGAGAGGAGGCTTATTTGAGAGGGATGCCTCATTCACAAAATCAAGTGACAAGGATACATATGATATGTTTTCAGTTATTTTACCTCGTATTTTGCGGATTCAATATACAGTCTTATGAGTCAAATACCTAAATTCGACATAGTTTTATCCTAAACCATATCAAAGTTAACATACAAACTTGTTTAATGGAAAATAAATGGAAAATAAATAAATGGAAAATATTTTGTATCTTCTGGAACTTGATATAAGTGAGGGGGGCTTAATAGAGAGAGGGGGGGGGCTGATTTGAAATTTTGGCTCTGAGGGAGGAGGCTTATTAGAGAGGGGGATAATAGAGCTTTTATGGTAATTGAAATTGTTAAAATTAACCTTCACAACGCTAAGATTCGTAAAATTTAATTTTCAAATTGTCATTGGTTCATACGAATAATGTTAGCACGACGAAAGAGGAACTTTGCAGTGTGTAGGGTAACTTGCATCCATACCCGCCTTTTACGAGTGCAGGCTAGCTTTTACGAGTGTTAACCATATCTAATAAAGAATAAAGCGACACAATTTGATAAGAGTTAATCAATAATTACTTAAATTCTCAGCCTAATTTACGAATATTATCCAAGCCATAATAAAACGTAAACAGCTTCTGTCGAAAAAGTTTCAAACGGACTTGATTTGTCGAAACTGTTCAAGCCAACATAACATTTTGAACATTGTCATTAAACTTTGCACTGCTTTATGCTTTTTTCTGAAACTTACAAAATTAAATGAATCTTTTATAAACTCTTAAATGCTCAGCTTAATTTGAATGCCAATGCTAAATGCTAAATGTTCAGCTCAGAAGCCATGCATCTCAGAAGCCATGCATATGCCATGCATCCCAGAAGCCATGCATCCCAGAAGCCATGCATACTCAGAGGCCATGCTCATAAGATTTGATAAAAAATCAACTTTGGACTTAAAATGTAGCAATTTGATAATCCATAATATCATTTTCCTCTAAATTCTATCAAATGACCAGTTCATCTGTTCTGATTTGTGTGAGACTAAAGCTTACCTATTACACCTTTCTGAAAATTTACAATGGCAGCACCGAATTATTGTTTATTCTCGCAACAAAATCCAACGTTGTGTAAGTGTGCCTAACCCTAATCATTCATTCTAAGTAAACTCTACTAATAGACTCTCACTAACCTTATCAGGCATACTGTTGTGTGGTGTGAAGATATGTTTCTTGTTTGTTGTCCACAATATCTAAGGCCATTGATGCATTATTTTATAGAAGATATACAAGTATTTCTAGGATTCTACTACTATCGTTCAGAGCATTCGGCTTCCCGAACGGCTGTGTCGGTGGCATACACAATGTTCCTCCATTTCTCTCTGTCCTGGGCTGTTGTAATGGCCTCAGTCATAGTCAGTCCTAGCTATTCTTTGATTGTATTTGTCTTTCTGGTTGTCTGCATTCGTCTTGTTTTTTTTTCCAAATACCATTCCTGTCAGTAAGTCATTTTCTATGCATCTATGCCTCATAATGTGTCCCATGAATTGAAGTTTCTGTTGCTCTATCTCGTTAACAAGTCCTTTAGTTTCCCCGATCTCGTCAAGAACACTTTTGTTTGATCTCTTTTCCGTCCAGCTAATTCTTAACAATATCCTGTATTCCCACAGCTCAAATGACTGTATTCTGGCTCTGTCATTCTTTTTCATTGCCCAGGATTCAGAGCCATATGTTGCAATTGGAAATACTATTGATCTTAGCAGTCTTATCTTTGTCTTTCTGATGGTAGATTTATCCTTCCATATCTTACTCAGAGAAACTGTAGCATTTCTAGGATAAGAATTCACATACACTATCAGGAGACTGAATGAAATATGCTTTTCATTTGGCTAAGTTACGACCCCTGCTAAACTATAGTTGTTTCTCTTCACGATGACGGTTACCCTTGCCGTATATTTGCACAAAATACTGTTGCGATTATTTAAAATCTTATTTACTCTGTAGAACCCTAAGAGTTTTAAAGGTTGCCTCCTCAAACTTCCTGTAGGTCTCCCTCAGCTTTTTGTCTTGATAGCCAAGGTAATTGGGAAGCTCTTGGTCAACATTTCAGATTTGCCTGTCAAAGGATCCTTCATTCACACATTGCTTGACGAGCAGAGAGCAGAATTTCGCTGCATTTTAGATGGATAGTGCTTTTGAAAAGTCTAAAAATATTTTCTTATCTTCAAATAAAGAGTGCTTCTCAAGCAGAATTTGTCAGTATTGCTAAATAGACAAACAGCAAATCCGAAACGTTTCCAAAGTATTCATGCTCATTTGGCTAAGGCTTTATATTGTCTTGTGGTTTGGATAGACGCTCAAGACAAAGGGTAGCGAATGGAGCTATTTGGTTAAATCAAGCCATTTTTCCTTTCTACTAAAGTCTTGTCTCAAATTAGATAGCACGTCAAAATGCACACGAAGAAAATATTTTGAGAGCTTTGCATCAGCAATTCTGCGTTATCGCAAAACTCGCCTAACGCCTGGTTTGAGACAGACTTCATTGTGCCCTTGAAATTGGCAAAGTGTAGTCGGTACAAACCTAGTATAACGACGGTGTTGATTTTTCGGTTGGAACAAGCTACGATACGATTGTGTTGCAGACAGACCCATTTGTCTGTTATTTCGTAATCGCTCNTTGGATAGACATTCAAGACAAGTGGTAGCAAATAGAGCTATTTGGTTAAATCAACCCATCTTTTCCTTTCGACTAAAGTCTTGTCTCAAATCAGATAGCACGTCAAAATGCCCGCGAAGAAAATATTTTGAGAGCTTTGCATCAGCAATTCTGCGTTATCGCAAAACTCACCTAACGCCTGGTTTGAGACGGACTTCATTGTTCCCCTGAAATTGGCAAAGTTTAGTCGGTACAAACCTAGTATAACGACGGTGTTAATTTTTCGGTTGGAACAAGCTACGATACGATTGTGTTGCAGACAGACCCATTTGTCTGTTATTTCGTAATCGCTAGGTGGGCCGTTCCTTCATAGTTAATTGTATAATGAAATAGATAGACGCAAGGAGATAATCGCAATGTTATCTTTTTATCAACAGTCTGACTCCGCACCAAGTTCACCGCAAAGGGGCGTTGGAGCACCATTGGTCGACCAACTTGATCAGGTGAGTTTCTTTCACATGCATCCCCCCTCGCTCCATATTTGTTTGGCAGACGAGTTGTTATGTAATCCCGGGGGGAGGGGGTACTTAGTATATTTGTCCGACGGGGATGTGCCATTTTTAAGGGTATCTTTTTCACCAATTTTTTCTAGCACAGGGTATCAAAATGAGGCAATTTTTCTAGAGCAGGTTGTCAAAACATGTCAAAGGGGAATATTCTGATAGATCGGGTCGTTTTTCGGTCAAATTTCATGTTTTTGAGTATACTTTTCAGCAATTTTTTCTAGAACAGGTTATCATTTTGAGCGAAAGATTCTGGAGCAGGGTAAACAAAATTTTCGTGGGCACACGACCGTACAAATTTAAGTCAAGTACCCCCCCCCCTGGGTATGTAATTTGTTATTTTTATCATGCAGGGAGCAATGCCAGAAGAATTTATTTGACAGTCTCATAATATGTGATGGTTTCGTGATATTACCCACTGAAAAATCATCATGTGGTGCTTGACGTTTTATTTTTGAAAAATATGAACCAGCCCAGACCATTGCATAAAGTAAATAACTTTTCCTGAAAATAATTTGTTCGTTTCAATTTTTTAGTGGCGACGAAAAGATATTGGTTGTTTAAAAACTTCCTATAGATTTGTTTTTGACATAAGGAAAAGCAAGAAAATTTCTTGACGAAAGGAATTCAGTAACCCTTAGAACATAGTTAGTGGAGTTAACTCATGAATTACAGTGTGTTTACGGCAATACCATAATTATATTGGGATTTAACTTTTATAAGATTTTGAGTGGTATCTTGTGATAAAGCCGTGAGGTCGTACATTGCTTCATCCAAAAACATGACAGTAGAAACGAAACTGTGCATCTTTAGGCCAGGAGGGACACTCAACACGGGGGGAGGTCAGGTTGCGAATTTTTCAGGTTTCCCAAAAATATCAGTTCATCTTCGTTGCAACCAGAAAAGATCAGCTCATTTTGCAGCTAACACCTGTAAACGAATATATGATATCGTCAAACAATGCAAACCGAGATCAAAATTGCCTTTAAAGAACTCAAAAACATCATTAGAATTAATATTTGATGCCAAAAATATCATGGCCATAGTTTCAGTTTATACTGGCTCAAGAGTATCACTTTTGGCAATACACACATTTTTTTGTAAGAAACTGCCCATAAGAAACTTAACTCTCAGATCGCCAAAAAATTAAGAAACTCCAGTACTGGACAACTGTAAGTTAAGAAACTAGTTTTTTGATAAAGGAAATCCTTGGCATAGTTTACTTTATTTTTGCTTGTTGCCTGTATCATATTACTCGTAAGGTACTTGAGTAATGTGTAAAGACTGGAAAGCCTTGAAATACGTTGTTTTCAAAAGTTCACGAGGGCACAGGTAGTGAACATGAAGATTGTTATGGAGCCTCTAAGAAACTCGGTAGAAATTTTGAATACTCAAAATGTGATAGTTTTAAGAAACTTTCAGTACTGGCCCAAATTCTTAGTTTGTCATAAAAAAATTACGTGTATTCAGACTCAGAAATATCAGAAAAAACTCAGAAATACATATACAAGTGCCCCCCCCCCTGGCCTATAGGACTGTGAATTGCCACCCCCAGATTATCTCTTGCCATGCCCTAAATGAAATTTAAATTTCCAGTTTTACGAATAAGTGTATGTGGAAAACGATCTGTTTTTGTGGCTAGGGTACGGGACATCTCAGAAACCGACTTCACCACGTCGAAGTTATATGGCGGGATTTTAATTTCCGTCCGAAAAAAGCATACTGCAATGATTTAATTATCTTAACAATTTATCAGGCGTTAAATCTTTGTGGGGTTTTTTCTCAACGATAAATTCATTGTCAAATCATTGCCTAGGGGTACGACAATTGTTTTCTCGGTTCATTTGTCGGTCATTAAGTAGACAGCTAAATGCCCACGTATGTGAACCTACTTCCGACAAACTTTTACCTTATTTAAAGGATGGCGTAGCACGAAACCCATATTTTTTATTAATTGGGTCAAAAAATTGGTTGGACACCGCAAAGTCCAAAGTTATGCCCGTGTCAAGTTGATTCATTTTATAAAAGTTGTTGCATAATGTCAAAGTGACATCAATTCTTTTTCTTGTATAAGTTACAAGAGTCCTTTATGTTTGTTTAGGTATGTTTATTTTTGTGTTATGCTGTGTAAGTTGGTGTATGATAGGCTTGAAAATTGCTTCCTGTTCATTTATCTCGGCATTCTCAGCTGTTTACCGAATTTGGAGGCGGTTGTTTGTAATAATTTCGAAGACATCTACCTTAATAGTCTATAAAGATTTGATTTTCATGTGACAAAATACTTTGTTGGTAGCTACTGTGATAACTGGCAAATAGGAACGTTAACTGGTGCAGGGTCTACAATTTCTGGATTATTTCAAAGAAAGAGGTTGTGCTAGTTCAAGGCTATCCTACTTTTTTCAGGGATATTTTTATCAAGGTATTACTCAATTCCAAGGTCACATTTTCCATTTTAAATTCTTTAGCACTTTAGGACCGTTAAGGCCGATTTCCACTCGGTCGAATTTTGCGAGCGGACTGGAAACCTATTGTTTACGAGAGAACGTGTCTCTTTGAATTTGATTAGAATGTTACGCACGAAAAACATTTTATTCTATAAATTTCCGTCCGCTCGGAAAATTCTACTGACTACTGACAGAATTTAGACAGTTTTGACATATTTTGAGGAGACCGTCAAACATGTGTTGAACTTAAAACACGACTACCAAAATCTGCATTGACCAAATGATCATATCTCAGCTTGTAAGTCAGTTATTTGGTCTGTTGACTGAAGCATATTTTGACTGTTGATTGAAAAGAGTCAAATGTTAATTGGGCTTGATTAATCGCTTGCTCAACTGATTGATTGATTGATTGATTGATTGATTGATTGATTGATTGACGAGAATTGTTTTTAATTCATTTTAGGTCCAGACTAAGCTTGAATCAGAAAAAGCAGCCAATAAACAACTACGAGCTCAACTGGTGAGTAATTGACATAAATTTTCTCTGTTGCTAAATCAAAGTCCTACGGCATAGAACATATGGCTCAAATCTTTAAAAAGGTCGGTGTAAAATTCTTTTACAATTTTCTTTGAATTAAATGGCTTGGAAGGAACTTCGGGTTTCTTGCTGTAAATCTGCCATGGAAATTTATTGATATCTTGATTAGTTTCAAAATGGCGGCATTTATTAAATTTGAGGCTATGACGTCATCAAATTTCTAAATCATACACTAGAAAAGATGCAGATTTCTGCTTGCCATCCCGGGGGGGGGGGGGGGTACTTTGATTTAAATTTTTACGGGGGGGGTGCCCACGAAAGAAAATTTTGTTTTACCCNATACTAAGTACCCCCCCCCCCCCCCGGGTTGCCATCATATTGAAGACCTTCATAAACTATGGTTTTCATGAAGGTTACATCATTTTTCCTCTACTGGGTTGGGATTTATAATGATTTAAATTTTTTTTTTATTTTCTAAATTTAATTTTTGCAGAATTTTTGCAAAAATAATTAAATTTCCGCTATTTTGATAAAAATCAAGATATTGAAAAATTTCCATGGCAGATTTACAGCAAAGTACTATAAGTTCCTTTCAAGCCATTCAATTCAAAGAAACATGGAATAGAATTTTACACACACCTTTTTAAAGATTCGAAAGATGTGAGCCCTATGCTACGGCATAGCAGCACAGGAACACTTCTTGCTAGACTAGATGTCTTGGTATTTGATCTTGAAGGCGCGGTGTAGGTTACCAGTCAATTTGCATTTGTGTCAGAAAATTTCAGCTAGACAGTTTTGAAAGAAGATAAAGGCTTTCACGAAATACCTGAATAGTGTTCAGTTGAAATTGAAGTGTTGGCAGGGAACCGTAGTTTCACCAAACATCGAAAAACAAGGATTGCAATGATTATCATTTTTGAATGTCATCATTCGATCATTCTATATTATTCAAGATAAATCCGAGATAAATTCAAAGCGACATTTCCATAATTATTAATGACATTTCCAGAGTGACAAATCCGATTATTATAAAAGAAATTATTGTACCACAAGGCCATTTTTTTGTGTTGACGTTTCATGTTCAGTTGATGGGCATAAATAGTGGTATTAACCTTCACGTGCTTCAAGAAAATTTGAAGGAATCGGCATGACCTGCCCCTAGTTTGTTCTGCAATAATAAACCATTTAATGGAGTTGAAATCGTAAAAAGATTCGGATGCAAAAAAACGAGAAGATTTGGCACACTGAGGCGTCATCAGAGTGTGACTTAAAACAGAACTAGGATTTGAATGACGCTTTGAATTTGATTAGTGTGGCTGAAAACAGAAAGGAGTTGAATGACCTTGACGGGCCATAGTACTCGCTGATCCTAATTACCAGGCACAGAAAATTGATTTTCAGCCTTGAATTTCCGCCGAATGACATGGAAAGTGTAATTACCAAACAGACTGAGATTGGAGTTAATTTCAGTGATTTTTAGTTCAGGAACAAAATTGTTTCTGAAATTCTGAAATTCTTTGTGATGCAAATTCTTTACGACATTTTTCGCGCGATCTTCCATCATTAACAATCCACCTTTTCAAGATAAGAGGCGCGAAAGCGGAAATATTTAGCTGTTNACCTTTTCAAGATAAGAGGCGCGAAAGCGGAAATATTTTGCTGTTTGAGATTTTGCTTTTTTGAGGCTAAAATTTTGTTCTGCGTACAATGTTTAGCAAGGAAGCAAATTTTCACATTCATATATGTCTTTATTTCGAAATTATGGCAATTTTAAGACTTGAAAGTCATAAGGGCTTTGACCGTGAAATCAAAACGTTGGACAAATTTTGTCCAAACTTCGATTTCACGGTCAAAGCCCTTATGAATTCAAATTCTTTATATCACCATAATTTCGAAATAAAGACATGTATGAATTTGAAATATGTCTCAACGCTAAAATTTGTACGCAGAAAAAGATTTTAGCCTAAAAAATGCAAAATCTCAAACAACAAAATACTTTCGCTTTCGCGCCTCTTATCTTGAAAAGGTGGATTTACTTCTTCTTCTAATCGTAACACTTCTCTGTTTTAGGCTGCCCTGGCAAGTGCTGCTGCTCATGGAACATCAGTCTAGCGCAGGGGTCTGTCGTAGTGGTAAAAATGTAGAATAATTTAGTTTTATATTAAATTGGGAATTACCTTTTCATGCAGAACTCAATCAACTAATTTACTACATAGTTATTTCAAATTTTGATTTCAGAGTTTATTGTTCAGTTCAGACCCATTGCACGGAGGGGTCTCGCCAACAAAACCATAAGCAAGTTCTGTATGATTCTCTTCTCAAAGAAAAGCTTATAACCCTTGGGGTGAGCTGCCAGTAGGGGTGGTCTGGTCAGCTTCGGTAATTGACTCCTTGTGGGTCCTTCGACCAGACGATATTCCAAACGAAGAAACAATGTCTTTTTTTAACTTTCTGGAAGAAAGTGGATGAAATTCTACCTGATGGATTTCTCGGCAAGTTATTTCTAAGTTCTCGAGAATTTTTTTTGAGCCTCAAGCTTATTTGAAAAGCTGTATAATGTGATGCTTTTGGCAACAACAATAAACACGAAAAAGAGACGGCATTTTACAGTAACTAACAAATCAAAGTTCTTTGTCTTATAAAAAGCACAGCTTTCCTATAAGAAATGTGGATACAACTATTAACATTTAGAAGCTAAATTTTAGAGCAAAGAGAGGGTTGCACCTATCTATCTTTAAAGCTTCTCTTTAGCTTTTAAGCTCCTTCAAAGATATGTATTAGTGTTGTAGCTTCCTTTCTCTGAAATTTAAGCTTGGCTTTACCTAAGCCGGGTTAAATTTCAACCAATCAGTGCATTCGATTTTTTGGATTGACCAATCAAATCGTAGCATTTGATAACATGGTTTAGTTTAAGCTGGTTTGCCTTGGCAGTGTGAATAGGGTATTTGTTTTGTTGCATACATTGCATTATACCCCCTTTCCTTCTTTCCCTGGACACATTTTAGTAGTCATGCCAGTGTTAACCACATAGAGTTGAGCCAAATGATAAATATCACGCACATCAATGCATTGAAATAGGAAATTTAAGGAAGTATTATTGTTGAAAGAAACATTTTGGTAAGGCTAAACAAGCCTTTGGATATAAGCATGTTTACCCACTGGTTTGATGATCCAGAAAAGCCTTCTCGGAAAGGCAATGTTTATGTTTACAACCATTTCTATATGCTCGTAAATATTTTACAAAATGCTTTTCGTGGTCCAAGCCTTTCTGCCCATTTTTTGTTACCATTCCCTGCCCGTATTCCCTTAGAATTTTATCGCTTATGACTTTAATTCTTCATAGTGAAATTTTGGTAAATGTTTTAACACAGAAATCCATCGTATCGTTCAGGGGTTCATATTGACTTAAAAATGGAACATGGATGTAGCTAATTACGTACAAATTGTAGTTTATTTAGATTTCTTGTAACTAAAGGCCCATTGAGGTCCACCAAGATCTTTTGTGCGCTGAATGAAAAGCAAGATAGACAGAACCTAGTCCAGAAACATCTTTCATCAACCTCGTTCCCAGGGTGTTCTTACGTCATACGCTGATCATGAAGAGGCAGAGCAACGAACTCATTCTGGGGACAAGATTGGTTTTTCATATGATACGAAATTTGACTTTGGCGCCACAAAGGATCATGGTTAGCAATAGGTCTTCAAAGGGGCTCCGTCGCCAAACTGTAAACAAATCTGTAAACACCGCAAGTGTCCATTGTTCTCCATTGTTTTCTGCAGTTTTATTTGGTGAAAATTGCTCGTTATAAATCCACTTACATCCAAGCAATCGTAAGAGTTCTGATGTTTGGTGTTTTCCTCCGTAAAATACAAAGATTTATCTTCAAAATGGTGATTTTATTCTCGAAAAAAACAGGTAAGCGTCTGTGTGATATTGCCCGTCAAAAAACTTCAAAGTCACTATTTTGACCGAAATTTGGAGACGGAGCCCCTTTAAAGACTCTTGGTTAGCACTGTGATCTTCTGCGGCAGTGCGGCATTGTTTAATTGTCCAAGGTCTCAGTGTTATCCAAGAGTCTTTGATCGTTACAAAATCAGTATTCTGCTCCGGCTAGGCCAATATGATTTATTGTTTCTATTTGACAATATCAAATAGTTGTGTTGAGCTGTCAGCTCCATTTGATTGGCGTAGCATTTTATTGATCCGGTATGTAGTGAGTCTAGTAAGGAGTGATGAGTTATACCCCATACACACTAATACGGTTTAACCAGCTTTACCAAAGCCGGGTTAAATTTCAACCAATCAGTGCATTCGATTTGTTGGATTGACCAATCAAAACGCAGCATTTGATAGCATGGTTTAGTTTAAGCTGGTTTGCCTTGGCAGTGTGAATAGGGTATTTGTTTTGTTGCATACATTGCATTATACCCCCTTTCCTTCTTTCCCTGGGCACATTTTAGTAGTCATGCCAGTGTTAACCACAAAGCTTAAAACTCCTCCCTCGGTGTTCGTGAACAGTTTGCAGTCTGATGATATTTATTTGATTGCTTTGCCAGTTTTACATTTCAGATACTCAGTGCAAGTCTTAAAGGGTCTGTTTCATCCAGCATTCCTTGCACGTGCTGTCTCTTGGTTTTCCTTTGTTGTCGCCATTTTCATGGGCCATGAAAATGGCGGCAACAAAGGCCAACCAAGAGATGGCACGTGAAAGGCATGCTGGATGAAACAGACCCTTTAAAAGGATGCCTTGAGACCTGATTTTAAACTGGCATTGTGCAAAGTGCTCTTTCCACAACTTTCAGTTGTAAATCGTCAACCATCCTCAATCTAAATGCTTTTGTAAATTGAATATTTCGGAAGCATTTCCTCCGCTTCGCAATCCTCTCCACTGCTGCTGAATTCAGATAGATTTTCTGTGACATCCATCTTCCATAATCCTCCCTCGGAGAGTGTAAAAGTAGTGGAGAGTGTAAGAGTAGGCATTTTGTAATGGGGAGCGTAAAAGTAGAGGCAGAGACTCAAATTTGACAACGATTTAAGAACATTTTTATGAATACCAATAAACAGCTTATTTATACAGAAAGCAATAAATAGCAAAATCAGTATAAACGTGGAGTTTCAAAGTGTCAGCGGTGGTTCTGCTGGATAGACTCGGTTGATTCCATGTTGAATCTGGGGTTCTCAATACATCTCGACTCTCCAAATAGTCCGAGTTCTCCATACATCCCAAGCAACAACGGGAGATTTTACAAGATGAGGGTCGTTCAGATATTGACTAGATTTTTAGTAGACTTTCCATGTATTACCAGATCTAGTTTTACCAATTGTCAATCAGTCAAGTAGCCTTAGCAATGTGTATTTAGTGACGAAGTTTCTTCATACTTTCATGGGGAGAAGATGTTGTTAATGCTATGTATGTTTTCTAATTTCAACCAAGATCTACTAACAAACTTCAAACTATTTTTTTTCTGTTAGTCCTTGATTGCTGCAACTTTGAATCATGTGATTTCTAGCAGGGATATGCAATTACCTTTTTTTTTAATGTTCCCGAGG
>REGL01000687.1:60532-102616 GCA_004194395.1 Aurelia aurita complex sp. Pacific | reverse complement strand
AAAAATATGCCCTAGTGGGCGAAACGTCAGCACTGGAAAAGACAAAGCGCAAAAGACCAAACAGATGCCTGTTTCTTTAAGTAGTTAGGCCCTCTTCTAACCGTACACTATATATTGCATCATATGTATAAATATATACCGTTTACTGTTAAATTTACTAATTAGGACTATTTTACTTTGTATTTAATAATAATTTTATTTTTGTTTAGTAGGTAGGCATCAATTAGCTGTAACATAGCTATTTTAACAACGCCTGCCATAAACAAAGTGATAATGTTAAATAATAGTAAATTTGATTACGAAAATAACTCATTCCTCTATTTATACACACAAAGACATCAAAACAGCTCATATCTTAACCCTATCTCACCTGGGGGAGGGGTGGATTCCACCCTCCAACCAAACTTATATTCCACAATGCTAAATTATGCAAAGCAGCAGGGTGCCAAAATTCCGTTACTGTGACTTTATCGAATGATAAAAATTTCAAGATTCTAAATATAGCACTGTAACCATTGCAACCAACGTTTTATTGAGTAGTCAACAAAGTTTGTATACTTTGTTTTAATTGTTGCAGATATTATACATGCCAAACTATGCCTACACATGTAATTGATCATATCCAACTCAATTTGAAACAAAACAATCCAATTTAATGCCTCATTTAATTTTTTCAATCATGTTGGTAATAATCATGATAATCATAACTTGAAATCTTCTTATTGTCATGGCAACAATAACAATAGAGGTAATTTGATTTAATTACGTGATTTTGATTGTTTGCATCAAAATCCATCTATTTACCAAGTTTAAAGATTATAGGTACTGTAACAGCGGAGAAAAAGAGGGGGGGGGGGGTGGAATCCACCCCTTTCCAGGTATTGACCTCTTCAAAGACCCAGGTGAGATAGAGTTAATTATCAGAATAATCCTTTTTTTTGGCACTGAAATTTTCTTAGAAGTTTCTTGGAAGATTCCTCAATTTCTGATTGTCTTTGTCGGTTTGAAATAATGGTTTAGAAATGACCTAAAACTATCTTTGGAAAACGAAAACAACAGATGATTGATCATATTTACAAAGCAATACATTGTAATATAAACATTCAATTATCACATACAGCTAAGCACAATGGAATTAGGAGAGTTCGAAAATATTTTTGTCTTGTAGTCGCTTTCTGGTGAGAAACATCCGTTGTTTTCCTGCAACATAAGCTTTAAAATCTTTTAACTGACGTTACAGCCATAAACGAAGAACTATTTCATGTTCGTTTATTTCCTCCTAGCTATGATTGCAATAGAAATCTCCTATCAAAGCTTTTTATGACCAAATTCTAGACGAAATATAAAAAGAAGATATTTCTTGCAAGAAAAGAGGCATAATGGCGAATATTTGACAATAAAGCAGCTGGAAGGGACTGTTATGAAAACTGCGATATGAGCTAACAAGCAGAATTCCATGTGGGTTGAGAGTAAGCTGTCACAGCAATGAATCACTTTTCAGAATAAATAAAGAGAAATTGAGAACGAAAGAACTTCAGATGAAAGAAAGAAGATAACACTAGGATGGCAAAATTGGTAAACAGTGGATATGTAGGGGAGACTGTTATGATACCATCTTTAATTAGCCTCGTATTGGGTAGTTAGGTTAGGCTGGACTTTGCCCTGCCTTGGTTGTCGTTTTGAGATTCGATGATGAGCTGAAGTTGATCAGTTTAATCTACTCGAATCTTGAGTTTACTACTGTTTAGACCACGGGGTCAATTGTAACACTCTTTGGAAAATCAGCCATATCGTCTAAAAATGATTAATTGCGCTCTTGAAGGTAAATGATATTGTAGTTGGAGTTGCATCCCTTGGAAAAAAATAGACATTAGTTTCCATCACATGGAAACAATTTTTGTGACGCTGTGATGGTTTTAAAATCAGTGGTCAAATGTTACAATTGCCCCGGTAACACGGGGCAATTGTAACAGATGGTTGGAGCAATAGTTGCATGTCTTTAAAATGATCACAGATGATTATTGCACGACTCTGCTTTTTCCTTGAAAACAATGTATCACCAAGTGGCAGATATAGAAAGCAAAAACTGAAAATAAGACGTTTTTTTTTTCTGTAAATTTGGAAGCATCAGTTGAAAAAATTGAATCGATTGAGAAACAAATGTTCCTTTTTTACAAATCTCCACTTTTAACTGTTCGATAGTGCATGGATGCACCTTGGTCGACCAGATTAGAAAATTAATCAAAACCAAAACATTGGCCAGCTTACACCGGGGCAATTGTAACAGCGTGTTACAATTGCCCCTGACCTGGTCAGCTATCGTTATTTTCCATTTACACGTCTCATAAGCTGCGGAGCTTAAACGTTTTGACGTAGTTTTGATCCTAAATAGATGCCATGTTTGTGATGTCAAAATGAAATTTTTATTCAAGAGCAAACTCTTCCAGACAAAAATTTACAGTGAAAGCACGTATTTACTTTCGTACTCAAAAACATATTTTTCCCCGAAAATGTTTGCAAACTTGGCTGAAAATTCCTGTATCTCAAGTCGTATGTAGAGGGTTAGGATGAGCATGTTCTGTGAAAAAATCAGAATTTTTGCATTTTTCTGCAAGTAGCAAGAGCTAGTGTTACAATTGCCCGGTGTTACAATTGTCCCCGGTCTCCCCTATCTTATGATAGGAAATTAAATTGGCATTGAATTATTCGGCTTTTGGTAAATCGTGTTAATTTAAGTGGGGCATATTTTTTCAGTTTGGTTTTATTTCCTTGAAAATGACGGTAATTTCTTTCAGTTTGAAGAAGTACGAAGATTTCATTCGACAAGATTTAAATGTCATCTTCACTAATTTCATGATACTTTTCACACTATTGGGACCTGTGGCTCAAAAAGGCTAGGTAGGGAGAAGCCAGGACAAATAAAGATATTACCGGGCAATACAAAAAGGTGATATTAAATAGAATAGAGAAGAAATAGGAGAAGACAGGATACATTTTTCACGTAAAGGGCACTGCACTGGCAACTGGAAGAAGGTATAGGCTGATGCAAACATGGGATGCAACTTTGAACAATTCTGATGATATACACGCATTTTTTTATAAGAAACTAAGAATTTGGTCCAGTACTGAAAGTTTCTTAAAATTATCAGATTTTGAGTACTCAGAGTTTCTTACGAGTTCCTTAGAGGTTCCATAACAATCTTCATGCTCACTACCTGTGACCTCGTAAACATTTCAAAACGATGTTTTTAAGCCTTTCCAATGTTTATACATTACTCAAGTACCTTACGAGTAATATGATACAGGAAACAAGTGAAAGTAAAATAAAAATATGTCAAGGATGTCCTTTATCAAAGTAAATAGTTTCTTAACTTATATTCTCCCAGTACTGGAGTTTCTTAATTCTTTGACGATCTGAGAGTTGAGTTTCTTATAGGCAGTTTCTTATAAAAAATATACGTGTACGGTTTAACCAGTTTGCCATTAAAATGATTCATAGTCAATCTATGAGAACTAGATTGCATCTCAGTATTTTTCACGGCTATTGGTGACTTTGATTGCAGAGCTACCGATAAAACCTATTCTTAATAAGAAACTAAGGTCTGGGGCTGGTAGGCAGTTTCTTAAATTTTTGGGCCATTTTGCTGCCAAAGTTTCTTGTGTGTTTCTTATATTTTTAATGCCGGAAGTGTAGAGTTAATTTAGCTTTGTCAAGAGGGCTCCCAAATTACTTAGTATGATCTCAAAACAAGTACACGTATTTTTTTATAAGAAATCCCCCGAGTTCAATCATCTAGAGATTTTAACAAATTTCTTCTTGAACATTCTTTATAGGTCGTCTTTAGGTAGTACCATGGGGGAGTCCCTCTTGCTAAGCAGCAACGGCCAAATGTTCAGACCCTTTGATCTTCTTGTTAAAACAATGTAAAAGTCATGTGTCTTAACGTTGGAAGTTGTTGAGATTGTCAAATTCTGACTTTCACTTTTTTATGTTTATTCCACTTTTCGTTTGAGAAACTTCAGTTAGACAAGCCAACATAACAATAATAACTCTAGTTTTCACGCAATACTTTCTTGAAAACTTGTTCCTTTTATGAACACCTTTGGAGTTATGGTCGCATTGACCTTTATGCTGTACCCTGCCATTTTGATCTAGGATGTTGTCAGCTAAAATTATTAGCTTCGACAAGTAAATTATTATATCGTGTAATTAGATCTCTTTTTTACTTTATCATACTCTTTTAATTCAATATATGACAACATTATACCATATAACTTTTAGCTAAAGAATCAGAATCGAAAGATATTTTGCTACATTTAGTGGTAGAATTTTCGAATGTGCACAATAGTGATAATAGCTTTAACGTCACTCCATTGAATCTCGCGTACAGAAAGTGTACAAAAATAATGCTCGATTCNACACCTTTGGAGTTATGAACGCATTGACCTTTATGCTGTACCCTGCCATTTTGATCTAGGATGTTGTCAGCTAAAATTATTAGCTTCGACAAGTAAATTATTATATCGTGTAATTAGATCTCTTTTTTACTTTATCATACTCTTTTTTAATTCAATATATGACAACATTATACCATATACCTTTTAGCTAAAGAATCAGAATCGAAAGATATTTTGCTACATTTAGTGGTAGAATTTTCGAATGTGCACAATAGTGATAAAAGCTTTAACGTCACTCCATTGAATCTCGCGTACAGAAAGTGTACAAAATAGCTAAAAAGTATATTAATTACATATAATCTTTACACATTGTGATACCACATAGACAAAGCTGATAAGAGGCTATATTTCTTACAAATTTTATCACCTAAAATATACTTAACAGCAGGTATCAACTTAATAATGTTTCGCTTAATCAACCTGAATTAAAACAACGACGAAAGAACTGTAGTGCAACTATAATTTCAGTTGACAAAACAACTTCAAATAAATACAGAACTCTGATCGAGGAATGATGAAAAGCTCAGAGAAAAATACTTGTGTAGAATGGAAGTAAAAGGTCGACAGTTCCACATTTAAAGTCAAATTCATATCAACGTAGTTACATTTCACAAAGTGATTTGACCAACGAATGAAATGTGAAATTCAAACATCAAAACGTTTTCAGGATACTTTCATTTTTTAGCTGCCAGGAGGTCTCGACCAACGACGCCAACAATAACAAGGATTCATTTGATGAATGGCCTGTCGCATAATTGCATAGAAAAAACAAACACCAATGCCCTGTGGGAATGATCTTTTGTTATTGACAAGTTTAGTATTTTAACTTAAAAAAACCTGTTTCAAATCTTATCTTATAAACCATAAATAAAGAACAAGAAAAAACTCACCTTTCCTTTCTGTCACTGTTTGTCATCAACTTGAATTGACTCCTTCGCAAAGCAGCTCCCAGATAGTAGGCCTAAGGCCTACAACAAAACGATTTTTCTGAAAGAATGAATATATCTCTCAGATTTCCAATTATTATATAGATATCATATAATAACAATTCTTCGCAAACCACCTCTTTCTGTCTAGCTTACTTACAATACCTATTCGTTTTGAATTTTATCGAATGGAATGTGCTTGGGCACGTGGACTTTAAAAACATAACGTAATGGTCACGTGATAAAATGAATCGCAGTGAGTGGATGGCAAATCGAAGTGTTGTGTTATGAATACATAAAAAAATGAATAATTGAAGAGTCATTGTTAAACAACTATGAATCAACCTTAAATGTTATTGTTATTGTAATTTCTATCGTGCCGCGACTTCAATGATGGAAAATAGCAGTTTATTCTCGACAACATACCAACTAAATCGCCTTGCATTTCGATTAAATTTTGGTAGCATTGCAGACTGATAAACAAGTAAATAAAGTAAAATATAAGCACTTTGATGCGAACTGAAATAAGCACGACGTTTCGAGCATAGCCCGTTATCAATCAAGCCAGATATTGGCTTGATAAGCAATCAATAAGTATTCAAGTATAAGCCAGATATTGGCTTGATAACGGGCTATGCTCGAAACGTCGTGCTTATTTCAATTCGCATCAAAGTGCTTATATCTTACTTTATTTACTTGTTTATCATTGTACAATTGCACTACACGCAACAAGAAGATTTTTTGGAGCATTGCAGACTGTTTACGTAATCTATTTCGAATTTGCATTTGGTTTGTCGATATGCTTAACCACAACCTCCTTTTCGGCCTCGCCTCGCTGTATGCTTTTGTTTGAAACTAAAAATTTGAGCCAGTGCTGAAAGTTTCTAAACATTGTCAGATTGTTAGAACAAAATGTTTCTTAGCAGTTTCTTACGGGTTTTATAACAATCTTCATGTCTAATTCCTGTGCTCCCATGAATAATTCAAAACAAAGTGTTTTAAGGCCTTGCAAATGTTTAGACATTACTCAAGTATCCTCTAACTGATATGATACAAAAACAACTGAAGATAAATAAAAATATCTTGGTGAAATACTAAAAATTTGTAAGAAGATGGAGGCAAAGAAGAGACTATAAATCAGCACACTAAGGCCTTTCGAACTTATGTTCTCTTCAGAGTGTGACTAACATTTTGCTAGTCACACTCTGAAGAGAACATAAGTTCGAAAGGCCTTAGTGTGCTGATTTAAAGTCTTTGCCTTCATCTTCTTACAAAATTTTTATTAAAATAATAGGGGGCCAATTTTCAGACGTCCGTGTGCATTTTGAGGGAGACTAGATTTTAGGGTGTTTCCTTGTATAATAAAAATGCTGATCAATGCTAGCTGGGGAAAATCTTATTTTATGTAGGGAACAGCTAAAAATTGCGGTAATTCCATAATGGCAGCAAAATATGTTTTAACATCAACATCTATGATTGCAAACTCTTTCTTTAAAATTGGGTCAAATTAAGCTTCAGGTACTGGACTTTCTTACTTCTTAGCGATGTTAGAGTTGAGTTTCTTGTAAGCGGTTTCATATTTTGAAAATAAATACGTGCATTTAGATTCGCCATTCTGAAACGTTGCTGCTAAATAAGTTGCACCATTTTCATTTGCATTTAGACTCTTAATTTTCAGATCAAACCCTTTCTAGTGATACAAACAAGGACAGATTTAGTAAGACAATAGCACGAGTTGGTTTTGATTGACACCGCAGTTCCAAGCGATTAGCGATCGCAGACAAAGGAAACTCTCTCAAGCAGTAAATCAAAACAAACAAAGCCGCAAAAATTTCTTTGAAACCCAGGTAGCTAGCTCGCTCGTTGTGCATTACAGAGACTATTTTTTAAGAGCAACCATGAGCATAGATCGAGAGAAGAAGGATATATCTACACATCTGTCACTGGCATTTAATTTATTTTATTCAAAAGCCGATTGGGAGGCGATTCAATTCTCTTTTTTTTGGGTGTAATTAAAACACTTACTGCTCAGCTTCTGAACCAAAGAAATAAAATGCCGGGGGTAGATGTTAAGATATATCCTTCTTCTTTCAATAAACACTGATGTTTGCTCTTAAAAACAATTTATGGATTGCACAACGAGCACACTAGCTACTTGGGTTTCAGAGAAACATTTGCGGCTTTGTTTGTTTTGAATTTCTGGTTGAGAGAATTTCCTTTGTCTGCGATCGCTAATCGCTTTGAATTGCGGTGTCAATCAAAACCAATTCGTGCTATTGTCTTACCAAATCTGTCCTTGTTAGTGATACACGTATTGGTTGCAAGAAACTTTAAATGTTTGGGCCAGTTTGCTGCCAAATGTTTCTTACGTGTTTCTTATATTTTTAAGTCCAAAAGTGCAGATTTAATTTTATTTGGTCTAAAGGGCTCCCAAATTACTTAGTAAGATTTCAAAACAGGTAAATAACATAATTCGCACTCAGAATAATGTCCAAACAGTTGGTGTAACTGTGCTGTGCATGTGCAGTGTCAAAACATTTTTGAGTGCGATAGGAAAATTAAAACTGCACATTACAAAAGTTTCTTAGCTTTTCAAATTCAGATAGGGTTGTTCCTTAGTTTTCAAAAAATTGAGCCTACCGTTCCTTATAAGCGGTCTCTTATAAAGAAAATGCGTGTCGCTAGCTCATCAGATTTCTTCGTCGTAAGTTGCAAACTTCTAGCTGTGTGCAGACTCAACTCCTCGAGAGAATAGACTCTCGATGAGTTGAGTCTGCACGCAGGCTACAAACTTCGCATTTTATCTCACGATTAATTCCTTTTCGTCAGTTTTGTAGGGTAAATCTTATGCAATCTTTTTATGTTTTAGAAGTTATTACTTTATTTTTGGACGGATAAAAGAGAAATAGTGAGAAAAGAAGCTTTATTTTGTACGTGCATCCACACATCTAGCAGCAAGAAAGAGGTCTGACAAAATTTAAGATACAGTAGTTTCATTTCATCTTACACTTACTGTTCTTAATCCTATTTCCATTTTATTAAACATTTTAAATTAAATAGCTATCCTCATAAAGATATTCAATGATTCAAATGAAATTGATAGCAACTGAAAAAAACATTATTTGTGGCAAAATCAATTATATTAGTAAATTGTTGTTGCATTGCAAATCTTGACCTTTCCGTTGTTTTGCCATCTGTTTGAAATCATTTGCAGTTATGTATATATGTGAGCGCTTAAAATGATGCCACTGACATAAATTACACCCAATACACCATAAAATAAACAGACAAAGATTCGATTACAAATGCAGAATACTTTTAGCCAAAAGCTAAAAATCGATTCTGAAAGCACACACCATGGTTAAAAATTGTAGGGGTACGTAGCATTGAACAGTCAATGCGATCTTGTCCCTCCAGAAGTGTTATTAAAAGGACAATATTTTCAAGAAAGAGGATTGCGCTGCGTATTAAAACTGGAAAAAGCTCATTCTGATAAATGATAAACAAACATTTTTGTTGGCTGCTTGTAGGTTTGGTTCAATCCTAACTAAGTTGGTAAACTATTCTAGCTTTGATGTCCTTTTGCTTTATGTGAAGCAAGACAGCCAAAACATGTTGCCAATCTTCTTAGCTTTAAAACTGAAGAAGTTGCATAGAACTCATGTTTTACGTCGTTAGGATCCGTTAGGTCGAGATTCTCCAGTTTCAGATTTACACTTATTTTTTATAAGAAACTGCCCATATGAAACTCAACTCTCGGATCGCCAAAAAATTAAGAAACTCTAGTACTGGGAAAATATAAATTAAGAAACTATTTATTTTGATAATGGAAATCCTTGATACATTTTTACTTTACTTTCACTTGTTTCCTGTGCCATATTACTTGGAACAAGACAAGGAAGGTACTTGAATGATGCCTAAACATTAGAAAGGCTTGAAAAGACCTTGTTTTTAAATGTTCACAGGGAAGCAGATAGTGAACAATATTGTTATGGAACCTTATGAAACTCGTAAGAAACTGTGATTACTTGTCAAGTTGCCTCAATTTCTGTAATTATCAACTCCCGCAACGTTTCTTGATTCATAAGTCCCTTCTGGCTGCTGTGAGCTAAGAATGGTACCATGATTTAAACTGAGCAATGATGTAATCATTGTTTATTTTGATTTCGGTTCCAAGCAACTAGCACAATAAACTAAGATTTATTCACAGTAATCCTCCTTCAATGACTCATTCATAGGACAGCTGTAACCAGAACTTTGCAGACTTCCCTAACCTAATTGTTTCCTTCTTTCAATTGTTTACAGATTTCCACGAAAGTCAACGTTTGGTGTGCGGGCTATGATAAATTCTAAGTGTTCAGGAACCGAGGGGCACTGGGTTGCACCACACTTAGCGGTTTAAACATGCAATTTTATGAGTTAAATACATGAATTTTGACAAAATTTTATCTCAAAACACATCAAAATTAACATGCAAACTTATTTAACTCAATAAATGGATAATCTCTGGTAACCTCTGGAATTTGATATTAGTTTGAGGGGGGGGGGCTTAATAGAGCTTTTACGTTATTCCCTTTAACATAGAAAAAAAAACCTTCCCCGAAAACTGAAATATTTGGACCGACTTGAAACAAGCTGAATACCATAGAATAGAAATGAATAGAATAGAAATAGAATACCATTCGAGTGGCATGATTGCACCAGGGTCCCCAGGGCCCTTGAGGTCACATCAATTGAATTAAAATGGCACCTTCGCAGGAGAGCTCATTTTTTATAAGAAACTAAGGTCCGCTGCTAACCCCTGCTAATAGGCAGTTTCTTAAATTTTTGGGCCATTTTGCTAGCAAAAGTTTCTTATGTGTTTCTTAAACTTTTAATGCCGGGAGTGTAGAATTAATTTTGTTTTTTCTAAAGGGCTCCCAAATTACTTAGTAAGATCTCAAAACAAAGAAATAACATAATTCGCACTCAAAATAATGTCCAAAAAGTTGCTTAAACTGTACACTGTCACGACATTTTTGAGTGCGATAGGAAACTTAAAATTGTAAATTACAAAAGTTTCTTGCTTTTTCAGTTCAGGTAGGGTTGTTTCTTAACTTTCGAAAAATTGAGCCTACCGTTTCTTATAAGCGGTTTCTTATAAAAAAATGAGTGAAGACATAGAAGGAAAACAAGTTGATATATCATGAACGAAATGATATATTAGAATATGAAAAACTCGATGTAGCATACATAAACATTATTTTTATAATTCAGCGTCTCCTAACGCCCGTGATTTTACTAAGAAAGTGTAGGAGCAAAAAATTGACCACAGTGCATTCTTTGACAAGCGATGGTCAAAACAGCCATTTTATGCAAAATCTAACTTCGTATTAATGTTTGCCAAGACCTGCACTTTCGAATGACGTGTAGGAGGTTGGGAAAATTTGTGAAGCAAAAAACTTCCTGAAATGCCAAGAGACTAAGGTCTCCAGCCTCACACCCCCCAGTAACGACCCCGCTGAAACATTGCCCCACCAAGGTAAAAGGATGACTCGCCAAGAAAATTCGTTTCCCCGCCAAGTTTGAGTTCAAACACTGTCCCCGCCTTGTTTCCGTTGTTTCCCCGCTGAAATTTTTGCTTCCCCGTGAAAAATTACACAAGTTCTATCCTAGATCATTTGTCAAAATTTCAATTCCCCGTCACGATATTCTTCATCCCCGTTGAAAATGCAAGATTTCGTAATGTCCCCGTTGTACTTTTAATGTCCAGCGCAGCGGGGTCGTTACTGAGAGGTGTAGCCTCGCTGGATTTCGAATGACATCTAGTGTGCATTGCAGCATAGATTCCAAATCTTTAAATCGGCATAAAAAGGTGAGTGTAAAATTATATGACCTATATCTCCTAAATGAATGGCTTAAAAGAAACTTTAGCTACCTATCTACAATTCTACCGTTGGATTTTTCGGAACTTTTGAATATTTTTTTAAGTTACAGCGTGTTGTATATTTCAGCTCATTTGAGGATGTGACGTCATCAAATTTATAATCATAAACCACAAATGTTTGAGACTTTTGCTTGATAATTACCATATTGTAAACATCCATAAACTAAGTTATTCTTTGAAATTATTTAAAGGCAATGTATCCATCTAAGTAGCATGCTTCGAAGGGGATATTTCGCAAACATGTGATATCTTCCTATGTATTCACGTGACTCATGTGATCAGCTTTCGAGCGAATACGAGGTTGAGGATTGGATGACTTCCCACGCAGTCTAAAGTCCAATGTTTTTCATGCGATCAGTTTGAAACAGACTCAGTCTAAGCCAATCAAATCATCCAAAAGCTGCATGCATGTCAGCAGTCTGTCAGCAGTTTCGACAAGTGTGCATGCAACTGATACTTATATGGACACACTGCCGTTAATGTTGCGTCAAGCAGTTTAGAAACCACGATGGTTTTAATTTTTTTTTGAAAAATTTCTTCAACGCTCGAAAAAGAAGAAAAACACTCTAGTTCTGAAAATATTGAAGATTTCAAAAATGTCTAACTGCAGAATTAAAAGAAAATAGCAAAAGTTTCTTTGAAGCCATTCGGTTCAAAGGAATATGTCATTGAATTTTATACCAACCCCTTTAATGCCGTGCATTGCATTGCATTGGAAAATAATCGTGGTTCCATGGACAAAACAGTTTAGTTTTACTCTACATAGTTGTTAGTTGTACTTAAATACCTATGACTCAAAATATGGACTTTCAAGCTATCATTTAAAAAGTCTTTCACATAATTTTGTACAATATTTCATTGCAAGCAAACGTTGGCCTTTTATACAATTAAGAAAGGAAACATTTAAAGAGAGGTAGTAAAACCAAGCACTGCAGACGCTTGAAAGGCAAATGAATCAGTGTGGGACACATATAGAACCAACCACACTGGTGTGCCTATCAAGAACGAAGAGGATAATTGTTGCTATTGGCAAAACACTTTTAGTTAAAGGACAAGTCCGGGGTTTCTACAATTAAAGTCAAAAAGCAACCTTACCAACTGCCGAACACTAATAGACCTTTTAGCTATTCTCCAAAAGAGCCTGGATCGAACGTTATTTTTATACATTTTTATATGCGACGTTCGATTGAGTGGCGTTAGAGCTTCTATCACTTTTGTGCATATTCGAAAATTCTACAAAATGTAGCAAAATATCGTTCGATTCAGATTCTATTTGAGAATAGCTAAAAGGTCTATTGTGAGTTCTTTCCAAGTTTTGAAATCTCTTTTGACTGTTGTACATTCGTACTACATTGTTTAGGCCCAATGTCCTCGCCATTTTTTAAAATGGCGATAAAATGGCTAGCCTCGGTTTGGAGGCTCGATTGTGACGTCGGAAAATACGTAAGAGCCTTGCAAGAAAATAGCCTCATTCAGGTCGAAGGTAAAGTGGGCGAAATGACGTCATAAATAATGACGTCATTTCGCTCATTTCTCAGATTGAAAAACGCCATTTCACAGAGAAAAAAGAGAGAAGGTTGGAAAAAGGTACTTACTGTACACCATTCACAACATCGTAATCTTTCATTTTATCAACAATTTTTTTTTTTTTTTTTTATATAATCTCATAAAAATACAACAACTACAAAAGATTACAAAAACGATGCCACAAGGAGAATGGAAATACATATCAACCCTGTGGACATTTAACATATAGTTATAAATCTAAACATTAAAGAAGAAAATTAACTAATACAAACATTTACAAAGGGAGGATGTGTCCATGTATTGGGGGTTTGCAGCAGACATCAAAAGCGCTTTGTTGCGTGAACGAATTTTAGAGTAGCCTCGATTATTCTTTTATTAACGTCAGGTTGTAACCTTTCATTGCCATACAGAATGAGTTCAACTAATAATTCATTTGAGAGGTTAGAAAATCCACTAGGAGGCAATATTGCATTGAGACCATTGAGAAGCTCGCGTCTAGGTTCTTCATAAGATTGGCAAAGCAGCAGGTAATGTTCCGTGTCCTCAACACCATCATTTGCAGGACACATCGGGTCTATTGTATCTCTAAAATTGTGCCTAAATTTGTGAGAACTTAATTTGCTGAGGCCGACTCTTAACTGTGTAAGGATAGCTAAACCTTTCGGGTCATGAATCCCATATACTGGTTTCGAAGGGGGCCGAATTAGAGCTAATACTTTTGATTTAAAAACACTTAGCGAGGATGCCTGTCTAATTTCAGGATGGAGCTTGTCCCATTCGTTCAAACAATTTGGGTAAAAACTGTTTTTAAATCTCTCTGTCCTTGCCTTTATTTGCCCAATGACATGATGCTCACGAAGAGAGTACATAGGCTGTTCAAGTTGTGGTATGGGATGCCTTGTATACTCTGGCGTAACGTTATTTACAATCTTGTAAAACATAACAAGGCGTCTGCTCCAGCGTCGCAGGTTCAAAGATTCCCATCCGAGCTCATTGTACAGTTTCTCACGGGATGTCCCTTTCCAAGCACCAGTTACTGCCAACGCAGCAGAGTACTGAACCGATTCTAGCTTCTCCATTTGGGTATTCAAGATAGTATCATAGTATAATATCAACAATTATTCCAACCCCGGACGTGTCCTTTAGCCCTATTCAACCCGGGACTCGTCAGGTCCCCTAATGATCTCCAAAACCAAATTTAGTATCCCATTGTAACTTCGTACAATAGTAATTACATTTATTAAGAGTCTAATTATAGACTCTGGTGCTAATCGGTCGAGTGGTTTGTTGCCAAGCAACCAAACAGTAGGACTATATCATATATAGACTTCAGTACTGAAAAAACAACAAATGCTATTTAATTCTTGGGACCTTCTAAACACACTTTCTTTAACATGAAGTGATTTCCTTTTTCCCAGCGATAACCAACAGTGATGTTCTCTCACCATCGGCGCCTTAGTTTGGGCTGTTAGTGCATTGGTCTAATTTGCACTCAGCTAAACCCCCTAAATTTTGCCAGCTGGGGGTTACAAGAAATAAGCCATACCTTTTCCACAAACCAATGCACTAAATGTCCATGCCAATGATCAATGCCTCCGAAAGAGACAATGGAACACCAGCATGAAAAGATTGTACAACAATAGAGGAGGGTGGGTGGGAAAAGCAAAAGCGAAAATCAGCCGCCAGCCACTATCGATGATTACCGGAGATGTCTGAATTCTCAATGTTGAAATCAAAGTGCAAGAAAAAACGCTAACTTGCAAATGCCTTGATACAATTTTAAGACGCATGCTAACTTGTATCCAGGGAACAATAGGAAATTCCCTAAACAATATTGTACCTCATTTTACACATTACCAATAACCCATTACCTATCCTAAGCCATGACACACAACCTCTTTGCCCGAATAAAATGTGATGTAAAATTGCATTTTAATCCCTATATAGCATTGCTATTTATTTTAGATGAAATAGATCAAGACCTCAAAAAATACTTGGAAATGAAGAAAATGTGATCATCGACTTATATCAACTTTTGAAATATTTTCCTTTTTTGTTAGAAATCTACCGGATGTCTCAAAAAAGTACTCCCTGTTGATTTGATAAAGTAACAAAGCGATAAGATATCGGGACTTTCCGAAAACATAGCTACATTTGTTTTTATCTTCAACTATTCCTTGGATTTTAGAATCGTCTTCCAAACACCGGAGATACGAGCTCGCAAAGTCAAAATTTAGAGTGGACCTGAAACCAGAGATTTTGGGAAACGGTCTAGCCATATGATCAAACATCACCGGCAGAGTGCAAAGGAATTCCAATTTCGATTTTTAGGTTTCACTTTTGAAAAGAATTATACTTTGAGATGCTGCACTCGTTCTTGATACTTTTCTTTTGAGGAATCGACCCTTGTATTATAATAATAATAATAATCAGGGTTAGTCATTTTCAAATTTGGAAGCAATTGGCAATCATTGACTGCTACAGTGTCACTGTTGCAGTTGATCTTTCATTAAGGGTTACTTTTCTAGCTCTTGATGTTTTAGTCATTTCATTTCTTTGGTTTGGTGGCAGACTAGGCCTTTTCGACTCTAGCCTGCTTGAACAAAAGACGCGCCCCTTGGAAACCCGCGCGACGGGCGATGCGGTTTGCCGGTTTTGACATGTTCATAGCTTGCCTTGGTTGTGGTTCATAGTTTCCACCAACTGGTATTGTTAATGAGACACCATCTCAGGTACTTTGATCAAGGTACCAGCTCTAGCCTTTGGTCAGCCAAGACCTGAATGCAAGGCAGCAAATAATTATCTTGACCCAGGTGAAGGGGGCATACAGGTAGTACCCCTTGCCCAAGGGTGACCTGGAGGCAGTTGTGGTCAAGGGTAGCCTCACATTCCCAAGTCAAAGGACTCCACAACCGGATGCAGTTTAGTGTCATACCCAGGACAACCATCGAGAACGCTATTCTTAACAAAGAAAATGAAAAGGGGTACATGCACGCTTATTTTGGAGATGTGACATGAGTTTATCAGTTATACCATGTTTTTATTCTGTCATGCGTCCATAATCCTTTTCAAAGTAAAAAACTGACAAATTAAAGTTTGCAGGTGCTTTGCAAAATGCCCATGATATAATATCAAATCATGGCTAGGCCCTTTTTCGAAACCTCTGGTGCAAGCTAAATTTTTCCTTCGCACAGTCGTACCGCCAGTGTTTTATGGACGATTTTTAAATGCAAGATAGTAAGGTACATGCATTTAAGTTGAAGATTAACGAATGTAGCTGTGGACTCGCTAAGTCCTAATATTTTATCTTTAGGTTCCTCTCTCCAGTCAAAAGGGCTACTTTTTGAGACACCCGGTATAATTTTCTGATGTCAGCAAATAGAGATAATATCTATATCAAGCAAAGCATTTTTGCAGGGCAATCTTTTGGTACCCACGACATAATCAAAGTTAAAGCAAAGAAATTTAATTGTTTTGATTTTTCTCTGACCACTCTCCAAATATGGGCATCCGCTGGTCAAATGACTTCAATTATTACAATGAAAAGCCTAAAATTTAATTGCCAATCAAAAAGTAGGAAAAGGCATTCATTTTTCAGCTCTTTATTCTATTTACTCTTTGCTTTATAGTCAAAACTTAGGGTGGGGACATTCCACCCTATTCGCGGGTGGAATAGGGTTAAGCCATTCTTCTTTGGAGTCATGTCTACATCAAGCGCATTGAACAGTTAAATATGTTGCATACTGACATTTCAATCCCGTTGAGCTGCATGATTAGAACAATCAGGAGTAATTAAACTACTGTTGAAGCTTACTGCGCAGATGACGAACTACGCTTTGCAAACCACTCTCATTATATTTGGTATGACCGATTGTACACCAACAAATATGAGTGAAATAGCTCGCGTGATTAGAGTACTTTCTTGTTTCATAAGTTTTTGTAGCTGTATCAATTTTTCGGGAGAATGGAATGTACGAATGACTAGACGCCACGCGCCAATATGCAAACAAATATGGTTTTTGTAAACAAGTCTGCCCGTGCGCATTAGTTCTTTGAGCACACAGCTATAGATTGAACCTATAGCTCAAACAATATCGATCATGTTTCTAAATTAATTAAGAAGAGTAAGAAGTAACAATTTGAAACTGAAAGCAAAGAAGTAATATTTGAAAACTACAAACTCGCTGTTGAAGAATATTGCGCACATGACGAAGCATATTTTACAACGACCCCTCTATATTTATATTTTAGGTAAATGTAAAACTAGTATCTAACTGAAATTAAAAGAAGTAATATCTCAAAAGTATACTGTATACTTACAGCAGATGAAAGCTATTGTGCAAATGACGAACCACGTTTCGCAGCCACCTCTTATACGCTATTTAAATTTCTAACAGGAAAGCGATCCCGTAGCAGCTTGTCATTAGAACTTTGAATAAAAGACAATAGATACAAAAACCATGCAGTTTGTTTGGTCCAATGCCACAAAAGGCTGTCGAAGCACAAAAGCTTACTCCCGTGGAGAAAATCAAAGAGGATAAAGCTAAGAAGGTCAGTTTTTAACGAGTGCTCCGCCTACTGCGAATAAAGTGGTTGGACATTTATTTATTAACTTCAATAATTAATAGAATCTTGTATTTGTTGAGTGAGTCTTAGTTGCACTGAGGCGATCTTAAATGAGCTAAATACCACGTATTATATTAGAAACACAATAGTAGTTGTGTATTTAGCGATTTAACGTGAATGGCAGGTCCTCAGTGAATAGATGGCTATGACGTCATATAACGTTTTCGTTCCTTTTCATATCATGTCTGCATTACCATAGAGTCATTAGGAGTAACTGTAAAAGGAGGGTTGACATTCATATTGCAGTGAAAAAAGTCTGTTAATGGGCTTGCCCTAGAGTACACGAGAAATCTTTTTACAAGAAACTCCGCTTGCAGCTCTCATCTGCTTGAAGATACGGCAACATATTTGAGGTTACCAAAGAAATCAACCGCAAACGGGCAGAAACGTTTTTCGTATCGAGGTGCAAATATGTAGAATAGCCTCTAGACTATGCAGGCATCCTCCATCAAGGTTTTCAAAGACAGTATGTAATACAGTAAAAACCCGCGTATAAGAACCTAGTGGATTAAGAACCTACAGGCTGAACTTTTGCAATTAAACCCCAATTATATAAGAACCCATTCAGCCTGGAATTTGAAATAGGTTCTTATTTTTAGAGAGCATGGGGTCTTATTCACAACAGAATTTTGTGGAAGAATAAAAAATGTTTATATTACCTGATGAGAAGCTTTTAAAAGATTTTATCTAGATTATAGATTTCGGATTCTTCCACAAATTTCTGTTGGGGAATATCTCATAAACTCAACTGATGTGAACTGACAGTAAATAATAGGCCTGAAGTTTGAATCTGAAGAAAAGAAATTCCTGAAATCCATGAATAAACTAAAAACCAATTTAAGAACCTGAACAGCCTCATTTCCCACTAAATACCCAAAACATAAGAACCTAGTTAGGCTGACTTGCAAAATTGTAGGTTCTTATACGCGGGTTTTTACTGTACATTGTTTTCATTTGAATTAAAATTCTAATATTAGCTTCATTATTTNATATAAGAACCCATTCAGCCTGGAATTTGAAATAGGTTCTTATTTTTAGAGAGCATGGGGTCTTATTCACAACAGAATTTTGTGGAAGAATAAAAAATGTTTATATTACCTGATGAGAAGCTTTTGAAAGATTTTATCTAGATTATAGATTTCGGATTCTTCCACAAATTTCTGTTGGGGAATATCTCATAAACTCAACTGATGTGAACTGACAGTAAATAATAGGCCTGAAGTTTGAATCTGAAGAAAAGAAATTCCTGAAATCCATGAATAAACTAAAAACCAATTTAAGAACCTGAACAGCCTCATTTCCCACTAAATACCAAAAACATAAGAACCTAGTTAGGCTGACTTGCAAAATTGTAGGTTCTTATACGCGGGTTTTTACTGTAGGCTGGGGGTTTTCTAGCGGTCGGGTGTCTGCCACGTCCGTTGTTTATATGCTTGATTTCTGCTGGGTCGAATATGGATATTTTTGGATCTCCGTTGTCGGTTTGGTGGCTGTCGGGCATTGGAGCAGCGGCTGCGCTGGTTGCTGCATTGTTGGAGAAATTCCGAGTCGGTTGTCTATGCGATTTTCGTTTAATTTTCATGGTTAGGTTTTATGCTTTAGTTGTGTGTAATTATTGTAAGTAATTCTAGGATGTCTTTAAACTGTATATTTTGTCATTTTTTATGTGGAGGGCCCCTTGAAAATCAGCCACTAGGTTGAAGGGTCTCCTTCCTTAATAAATTGCAATATGAAACGATTAGATATGAATTCTGAAATATGAAAATGGAATTTTCGTTCCAGTTCAAACCCTTTAAAAGCATTTTCCTAACTTCAAATTCTGGGTCTAAATGTTGAATGATTTCACGAAACAGAATTTTAACATTTAAGCTAGCCTTTGATTAGTACATTAACATTTTAGATCTTAAATATCGGCCGCATATTTTGCATTCTGCAGCCGACCAAACGTCCTTTGTGACTCACCCTGAATAAAAATTTAGCTTGGAGAAATTTTCAGGTCCATTCAAGCCACATACTGTTGACTATACAGTAAACCTTCGTGAATGGTTTTCTTGAAAACTTCACCATATTTCCTCCACTAACGTAGACGTTATGATGGTTTCAGTTTTTGGAATTCTCCACATAAACCAAAAGATATTTTTGAAATAATAAAGAAATTAAGATACGCATTGTAGACATAAATATCATTTCAAGGAATTCATACGCAAGAAAGAAACACCAGTCGAACCATAATTTTTAAAAATTGGATGCCCGTTGCTTTCATTGAATTTCTTAAAATAGTATCAGTAGCTTTAAACGATACTCGAAGAATATTTGCAAATAAACTTCAAAACGGGAAATGTCTTCTATGCACAGGTCTTTGCAGGTGCGCTGATAGAAAAAAGAGTGCTAATTCTAAAAAATTGAGGATTGTTTTTGGTAAAAATCACAAACAAATCTGACCTTTTCACGCGAGAATAATTGTCAGGCGTCCAGAAAATGATCTGAGCTGAGCATCCATCCATCTGCGGCAACAGTTTTAGCCTAGCATTCTTCGAAGGCGGTTTTTGCAGTATCGAGCAAAATGAAGTTCTCAATCTTAGCCTTAGCGTTAATTTTTGTACATTTTTCGTGTTATGATGCACGTTCAAGACACTCATTTTCGAGGAGTGATACACCTAGTGAATCTTCTGACAAGAAAGAAAGCTCAGATAAGCGCGCAACGACAGATCTTGCAGAAATTTACAAGAAATCGATGCCGGCTGTCATAGGAATGTTATCAATTAACGATACTGTAAAACTATTAATGGATACGTATCTAACAGATAAAGAAGACGACTCGGTTTGGCCTAAAGCGATCTTAGAAACGAAACTTTGGTTTGGTGAGGAGCACAGCCGAAAAGAGCTGGGAGCCATAGAACGAGACCTGAAGAAGTATCGGACGATCATCTCCACCTGCATCAAAGAGAATACAGGCAAAGAGCTGACAAGATGCCTTGCAACTTTAAAAGATGCATTAGTTGCAGGCGCTGGGGATTTTGATTGGCTAAAGGAGCAAGAGATCCCAAAAAATTTGAATTTTTACGTTCCTTTCAATCTCATGCGACTAGCTTCATTGCAGCTTCTGAAAATCCAACAAGAGAAAGATGACATAGAGGGGTTAAAAATCGACGAGTCTATCAAGAACCTGGCAAAAGAATTCAGTGAAACACTCAAGAAATCGACAGGATTAGCATGCGACCAAAGAATCGAGCGTATTTCACCAGTCGATATTTGCAGAGTGGTCGATGTTATGTGGCAAGAATTTCATGTTGACTGTGAAGACAGGGTAAAAAGGAGCAACGAGGAAGACGAAGAGAGCAGTGGTGATGAAGAGGGAACGGAAAGTGTCACCGGAAAACGATTTGAAACAAATTCAAGATCAGATTTCACTGGCGAGAAAGAAGGGAATCTGAAGCTGTCCAAATTAGGTGGCACTCAAAATGATTTCGTGGAAACGATGAGAGCTAAAGTGAAGGATAGAGTGACAGGACAATACATTTACAATAAAAGGTAAGTTTGAAGCTTTTGATAATTATGCCAGGAAGTAATGAAACATTCCATGGATACTTTCATCAGCGCCAATGCCAACGATCCAAACAGTATGGCAGCCACGTTTCAGGAGATTGTTTTGAATCAGTCCTTAACATTCATGCACCCTTGAGGAAAAAGCAAAAAGCCCTGATCCTGCACCATGGATAACTCCTGAAATAAGAAAGAGATAGGGCAAAGAAGGATGCGACAAATTCTCCTGATCTGTGGCAGGCACATAAGACACTTCACAACGAAGTAACTAAAGCAATAAGAGATACTCTGCATTAATACTATCTGGCAGAGTTTCAAAAGTCCTTGACCTTCCTCCAGACCTGGATTTGAAGACCCCACCTTCTTCATTTCAAAATTTTGTGAAAATAAGGAAAAAAGCCTCTTTATATCAAGAAATGTATTGATTGATCTTTTGAAGATATATCAGGAAGGATTAGGACAGTTTGCGTGGCTTAAAAGCTATTGCCCAAAGTCTAGCAACTAACAAGAAATTAAAAAGTGGTTAGCACACTCAGTTAAAGATTTAACGCGAACGAACGTTCTAAGAACATTGAATACATGTTGATTCGTCACCCCCGTAAAGTTAATTAAATGGATATCTCTGAACCGAAGTGTGCAAATAAGACAAAATCACTTGCGGTGATCGTAGATGAAGGGTTGAACTGGGAGCAACATTTCAAAGTTGTAAAAGGAAAAGTTCGTGGAAGTTTTTCATCTCTTAAGAAACTGAAAACACATCTGCTACAAAAACAACTTGATAATGTATATTGGGCCCTTATAGAAATTGAATTGCGCTATGCAAATGTTGTTTGGAGAACGATTCCTAATGATCCTACAAAATCTACAGGACCGAGCCCGAACCATAACTGAGAGGGCTAGAATTAAATATACCTTTTCAAAGAGGTATGGGGCGGCGTGCTACTTTTCTGGAAGATAGGGCTGGTAATCTGCGAAGGGGAATACCCTTCTCACTGCAGACGTTGAAATGCAGTTGCAATGAGTGAAGCAATGAAAGAGAAAACGAATTTAGCGCCAGTTTCTGTGCACTTGGTAGACCAGAGGGAGGAGACCAGAGAGGCTTGAAAATAAGGAGTTACTTACCACATTTAAGAGATATCTAACATAAGGAAAATTCGATTTCGGCGAATTTGAATAGAAAAAGGTAACTGCTTTGCGACAGATCATTCATAAACTTAGAAAGAAAACGTAGAAAAGTGTTGTGGTTTTTTAATTGTACAATGTGGAAGAGATGCCTAGTCAAAGATTTGCTAACAAAGTATTTTGTATTGCTTGGAAGCATATATTAGCTGAGAGGCGAAATTTAGATGCAGTTTGTGTTTGACTTTTCAATCAAAGCAAAAGTTTTACAAATAAATGAGAACCCTGTAGAAGCGTGCAAGTTAAGTTGCTTGGAGTCGGTAAGTGGCCCAGAGTGGCCTTATTTTATGAATGTGCACAGAGAAGACTTTCTTTTGAAAGATCATCGTAAGCTAAACTTAATCAATAAACGCACTTAAGAAACAGTAGAATTTGAATGAAGAGTGCATTTGAAATATTTGTCAACTTTGAACCGGACCTCTTCTTTTTATCATGGTCTCTTGATTTTCTTGAGGTGCAAACAGAATTTCTCGAAAGCAGATTCTTGCAAAAACATGTATTGACTGTTATTCCCGGGAATGTCAAATTCTTCATCCTTAGGCCTCGTTTGATAGAATCGATAGTCAAAGGACGTTACTGCTATTTTGAGGAAAGTATTACGTCCTGAAACAGCTCGAGGAAGAGTTGGGTTGGCTTGGCTATGCAATCTCATTTGGCAGTCATTTAACGACTTTTTCACGCGACCCCCTAGTTTGCATACGGTGTCACTTGTCACATCTGGTTGATCAAAGGCTCATGAAAACAATTTTGATTGACCAAGATTGCAGCGGAAAGAATGTGCTCGAGAAAATCTTCTCTTGAGATCCTGCTCACCGATTGGTTTGTCTGCAGAAGTTGGACACCCTTAAGTTTTCTTATGTTATGCACGGATCAACAGGACAGCATTACTCTGCGTACTAGCTGCAGCATTAGAAGTATGAATCTTCGTTCGTTTCTTAGCAGTTTTTGACATAAAATTCGCTTGATTAGCCATGAACTACAAGATTATGAATAGTATTTGCCCAGAGAGCCTTTGGGATAAGATATCCTTGCATTCAAACCACAGAACGAGAAACTGCAAGGACATCCAACTTCCAAGATATAACCTTGAATATGCGAAGAAGGCTTCCATTACTCAGCTCTCACTGCATGGAACAGCGTCTATCCCAACCAGGGAACTCCCAACTTTCCCACAGTTCAAAAGACACTTAAAAACTCACTCCAGGAGCTGAATTTGAATTGAAACACGACTCCCTGAAAGCGCACCAAATAGGTCCCAACGGTTCAAAAATCTTTTTATTTTTTGTACATTATACCGGGTGAGTCAGAAAAAAACATCCCCGTTTGAAAGGTCACGGCTCCCTGGATATCAAGACAATGATTTCGGCAAATATATTGTCTAGTTTAATGATAGAAATGTTCAAATCTACTAAAAAATTTACCAGACTGAGATTCGCCACTCCATTCTGAAATTATGAGGGATTTTCTCGAGAAAGCCTCTTCAAAAAACCTTCAAAAACGTGCCCAAAATCATGAACAAATTTCCCCAACATTTCTGCCTTACAATGGGCTTACAGCAATGACTTGCGGACGCTTTAGCTCTTGAGAGGATGATCAAGTCCTCCCCCTGGGATCGATGCACTATTCAAGGGGATTCCATTCTCCCAAGAGGACAAAATGCATGAATTTATGTGAGTGTCATCAATTTTAGGAAGGAAAAGTTTCTCATTGTCTTCATTCGTTTGTGCAGGTTTTGGAAGGGGCTTTCTGCAGAAAAGCACCCATATCGACGCGAAGGAATGGCCGATTAAGGGCGGGTGAATTACTGAATCTAATTGAACATATTGGCAATAAAACAAGACAGTTTTCAATATTATTGCTTAGATATTCATGGAGCAGTGGCCTTCCAAGCGGGTATTCTTTTTTCTGACTCACCCGGTAGTGAATTGTGTTATAGATTGTCAATTTAACTTGTATTATTTTATGCTGAAGGGAGTTTGTTTTATAAATAATTTCAAACAATTTAAATAATAATTTAATAATAATAATGTAAATAATTTAAGTTAATATCCTGTTACTTCAAATAAGCTATCCATTCAAACCTTTTAATTGCCACGACTTTAAGTTCCATGTTTGCGGGGAAAAAATTCTCGACTTCGAATCATTTGTATCGCAAGAAAATTTGACATACCGGGTGTCCCAAAAAAAGTTCCGGCGTTTGATTGAACGCAGACAAACAAGTTCGTTATCTGGCAATTTCTATTCATTCTAGGCACATGCTCGACATTTCAACTTAAGTTTGGCATATCGTAGAAAGAAATCAGTAATCTGAAGATGGAATTGCTAGTTCTAACATTGTATCTTCATGTTGAAGGCAAAACCAGAGAGTTTTATACGCCTTCCTGCATCATCGTGGTGGAGGGGGAATCTCCGGATGAGCAAAAATAAAAATTAAGTTTGCACTTTCTTTCATTGCCTTGACGACACGTGCAAGAGTTCCGGTGTCGTTGAACATATTTGAGGAAAGGTCTGAAAATCGAATCTAATAGGTATCGGGGCAAATACTAAGTTCGTACTTTGCCACTCAATTCGAACTGGACGAACCCAGAAAAATGCATTATTGCATAATATGGCCAGGTCGAAAAAGCCATTGAAACTATTATTTAGTTAAGAAAAGACAGTTTATTCTGCTCTGTGCCGTGAAACAGTTAAATTCCTATTTGAAATTCCCAGTTGGCACAAGGCAACAATAAAAGCAGCAAACAGTTTTTGCAAGACCTATTTGTTTCAATTATTTAGACAATAGGCTAATTCACACAATCAAAACTAACTTAACTCTAAATTCTATTCACTTACAAAGCAACGGTTCCTCTTGTGAATAAAATTTAATGAACGAATTGTTAACTCAATTTTTGTGTTGCTCATCGAGGGAGTCTCCACCATCACGAAGCAGGAAGGCGTTATAATCTCTCTGGTTTTGCCTTGAAGACGAAAGTGAAATGTTAGAGCTCTTAACTCCATTTTCAGATTACTAATTTCTTCGTATGGTATGCCAAACTGTAAGTTGAAATATCGAGCACGTGACTAGAATGAATAGAAATTGCCAGATTAAAAAGATTTTTCTGTGCCCAATCAAACGTCAGAACTATTTTTTGTGACACCCGGTAGTAAGGTGATTTATTTTCAGACTGCGTTCGCAAGATACTGGCAGGGTTTGAAAACCGCATAAAATTGTTATGAATAGGCCTGTCAATCAAACTAAAATGGCACTCTTTTGCCAGCTCAGTTTGAAACCGGCAGATTTTAAAACAGAACTATATGGGGCAAAGTTTGGAAAATGCATCTGTTACCATTCAAAAACGATAAGAACAGACCATTTGGATAAGCCGTCCGACGAAGGTGGTGGATTCATGAAGCATCGATAAGTCTTATTTATCTGTTTCAACATAATCTATCTTACATTATCAGCCTTTTACTTTATTAGGAAAATAAGTTCCAAAACTTGTTTGTTCTTTTATTTTCATTCCAAAAATATTTCCTCAAGAACGAGTTCAACTATCCACAACGACATGACCGTAATGGGCGACACTGCTTTGTAAGGTAATTAATGGCTCGCGGCTTCTGCTTGCAAAGCACTAGAGTTGAGGCGATATTGTATATTTTTGCCCCTAGTAACAGATAAGGTATAGAGTGTTCTTAATCTCCCAGAAACATTTAACCCTATTCTACATAGGTAAATCAAGCACCACTTTCTCATGTGGTGGGGCGGCTCCCCCAGATTTTCTAAGCAACCGTAATGCCTATGGCAACGCAACTTGGTACACATGATTACCAAGCAATTATGATTCTAAAAATAGGTTCATATGCTAATTAGTCACATGATCCGTTGCTAGGCAACGGAAAAACAATGGAAATTTGCTGATTTTGGCTCTCCTCCTAAAAACGTAATATTTTCCATCAAAAATAGTCAATAAATAACTTTAAAGTTATAAATATGATACATATTGATTGTTCTTAATGAAAACTGTCAAAAATTCTATTTTTGGAATTCTATTGTTATCACAACTGTCAANATTTTCCATCAAAAATAGTCAATAAATAACTTTAAAGTTATAAATATGATACATATTGATTGTTCTTAATGAAAACTGTCAAAAATTCTATTTTTGGAATTCTATTGTTATCACAACTGTCAATCAAAGTCATGGTTGATACCTAAACAAGTTAGTTGTTGCTTTATAGGCATTTTAAATAGGTTTTTAGCAATAAAAACGATATGAAATTGATCTTGAATTGTTAATAAGTCAATTTTGATCATAATACACTAATTATTTCATATGTTTATTATAAATATGACGTCATATATAAGTATGACGTCATAGATCGTAAATTTTGCTGATGTCAGCAAAATACAAACATTTATATATCAAACGAAAGTAGACTTCAAGACAAACTGATTGGTACCAATTGCATCGAAATCACATGTGTGCGAGAAAAGTTATGCATGTTTTACTGATTTTCTGAGAGACCTATTGCCGAATATGGGCATGTCATAGTCGCGTGACCAATTATTTAACAATGAACTATTGTTAATTTGATGCAATATTAAGTTTGATCAAAAGTCACCCAAGTTCTAGTGTCTTATCATGCTCAGTTTAAAAGTAATTACAGGAAGTATGGTTGGGGGGGGCCTTTTTTGCCCCCCCCCCCATGTAGAATAGGGTTAACGGAATTACAAATCCTCGTTCATTTACAAATTGCCTCTGTAAGTCAAGCAACTGTTTGTTGCCTGGTATCAAAGCCGAAATGAACTGAATCCAGCCAAATACGGCCTATGGGGCAAACAATATGCAACCATAATCAAGCCCTTAATGCACCTTGATTAGCTGTGAGCATATTTCTATGCCTGTGAGCAATCAAAGAGATGTAAAGGAAATCACATCTAAGTTTACACGAGGATTTATGCCAATTCTGGCTCCTTTCAATTGTTCAATCGTATAGAACAGGTATCCCAGTATGTCCATCCAGGAAGCTTTTGAATTTCAAACTTTAGAATGACTATCATGGAGGGTCTAACACAGTATGTGAGTAAATTTTCATGCAGTGTAAGGAAGAAAATAACAAAGATACTACAGAGTGTCTCATAAAAAGCTTCCCAGTTTTAACCCAAAATATCTCTCCATGAGCTTATGATGGAAACAAACAAAACCTGCAGCGAAACTGGTAAGCGTTTTAACTTTTGAATCCTCCAGAAATCAACCTAACCAGATGTCGTCCGACCTTTCAGGATCAGTTTTGACCTGAACAAATTAATAAACTATATCGTTTTCCCCTTCAAATCGATGTCCCACACGCGCTGCGAAAAAATGGACAGCAAAAGAAACAATGCTGTGCCTGTGCCTGAGTGCCTGAGTGTTTTCTTTGTTCTATTCATAGAATGGCATAGACCTTTTAGCTATTCTACAAAAGAGCCTGGATCGAGCGTTATTTTTATACGCGAGGCTCGATAGAGTGGGGTTAAGAGCTTCTATCACTATTGTGCAAATTCGAAAATTCTACAAAGTGCACTTTGTAGAATTTTCGAATATGCACAATATTCACAGAAGCTTTTTTTTTTTTTTTTTTTTTTTTTTCCACTCTATCGAACCTCGTGTATAAAAATAACGCTCGATCCAGGCTCTTTGTAGAATAGCTAAAAGGTCTATTGCATACTCTCCTAAAATATTCTCGGAGCTACAACAATAAAAGGCAACTTTTACTATATTTTTACCAAAGAGTGAAAATCCCAAAGCAAAGTCCCTTTAGATCTACTCGGCAAAAGTTATGAAATTCGATACAGTTGAATCCCGGAAAGAGGAACTCCAGAGTAGGTCATTAGGTTGCAACCGGTTGCATGTCGAGAGTTTTAGAGGTTCGATTGATGAAACCATACTTGTGCGACAAGGCACTCTATGTTGGAAATAAAGCTTAACACAGATTCAGGAAAAAAGTCAGGCATCTAAATCATTGGCTAGTGACTAACAAAGGCAATCGGAATAAGATTCTTTGTTCTTTTATAATTCAACAACGACAGCTCCAAAACTGACATTACCTCCAATTGCCTTTTTGTCCACTAGATGTTGACATAGATGCATACGCTTGGTCTCTACATCTTGGTTTGAATTCTCTAATACATCAAAGCACGAATTATTGAAACAGCCAATATTCTTACCCCAGGTATCTGTGCAGCTTTGGATCCGTAATAAATGTGTAACTGATTAGCTGTCCCTTTCAATTATGTAACTCTACCTCCTTTCATCTGTATTAACATTTTGTTCTGTAGCCATGTAAAAATTATCCGCATATACAAATTATGTTCTTGAACCGTAAAAACTTTGCAACGGATCAACACTGCACTGTTACAGTGTAAACGGGGTCTAACATTGATTTCTTCTTATTATTAAGGTTATCTACATCAATGGAATTGAACAAAGCACAACTTATGGAGAAGCTATACCAAGAGGGGATTGCCGCTCGAAACAAGCACGTTGGCGTCGTAAAGAAAGCATGCACGAAATACTGGGTGGAGCGTGGCACAGCTGTCGCCCAACAAGTTGCAAATCTGGTCGATTTTCCAAAGAAGAAAAAGAAAGCGAATAAAAAGAAGTCGAAGAAAAGCAAAAGCAAGAAAGAATAAATGACAAAGGAAAGAATTTGAAAGTGATCGAACAATAAAATATAATCTTATGCAGGGTTAACCATAGGTGACAAGTCAATGTAATACTTTAATGAAATACTATTGCCCCTTTCCTTCAATAAATTGGGGAAGAGGGCATAATGAGGTAATTTACCTTCACCATATTTCACGTGTGACATTGTTTTATGTTTTGGCATGGGGGCATTTTTCGCAACCTTAGGATATAACAAGGAATTGGTATGACCGAATAGGCACGATGCAATCTCTAATCACCAGCTATTTTTATCAAGAACTGAACATTTTGTCAAATCAAAGTTCATCAAATGATTTTAGGTGACTAAAAATTCAGCCAGAATGTTGGTTTGGCTTTACTTATACCCCATTCACACTGACACAGTTAAACTAGCTTTATCTAAACCAGGTTGAATTTCAACGAATCAAATGCATTGGATATGTTCGATTGACCAATTAGAATACAAAATTCGCTAGGCTGGTTTAGTTTAAGCTGGTTTAACTTTAAAGTGTGAATGGAGTAATAGTTGTCTGAAGATAAGGCTCGCCTTGCTTGATAACATAGATGGACTACTTTGGTATATTCTGGACAGTATGCATAACTAAATTCTCCGGCCTCAGAGATTGTAACTAACAAAATTTCAAAACCCACTTGTAAAAATTTACCAATCAAACTATGCATTAAATAATTGTTTTCTTTGTATATACCTGCTACCAACTGTAGTTTTTCCAGTTGCCAAATCTGTTTCACATTAGATATCACATGAAAAGTCCGCAAATGAAAACAACAAACAACTCTTGATGGAGTAACTTTGCGTAATCGCAAATCTCAACTGACACGCAATGTGATACCCAAGCAGGCTTTAAAATCATCTTGTTCGTTTGAACACGAGAGCAAACTTCGTGAAATTCCCAAGGCATTCCTATGAATTAGGGATACAGGGTACAGTGAACTATTTTGGAGGGTTTTCAAAAATATCCAAAGGAGAATGTAGCTGAGGCCAATTGTTTTAACGCTGTTTTGACATTATGCTGTTGGGTCAGTTTATCCAGCAAAAAAAATTCAAATCTTCATTTAAGGCCTTTCAAAAGAGCTTCTTTCGGCAACAACTTGGCCTACTTTCAGCCCGCTCGGAATATTCTACTGTTTAAAAATCAGCCTTAAGGTCTGACAGCGGAAACGAGCTTTTTACCATAACCCATTGCATTAAAATGAGGATCGACCAATCACATCACTCGAAATCAACAAGCAAAGCAAAGCAAAGGATGTGGTAAAATTTCCTTTCAACCATTCTAGCGCCGTTGTCTATTGACAAAAAAGACTGGGAAGAGCGGTTGATCTAATAAATGACAGATACAGATCTGGTGACAGGCTACTGCAGAGAACATACAGTTCAAATCCTTACTGGTTGCTGAAGCACGCGGAAATCATCAAATTTTACGGTGCTCAGCCAATCAAATCGCCTCTTTCTAACCACGTGATATCAAATCAGTCGTTCGAAGGGAATTCTTGAGTACCCTCACGAAAATTAAAATGGCTACTAAGTTACAATAATTACATGGAATTTTTTTTGAAAAATCGGTAGAAGGGATGCCCCTCTGCAGTTTGTAGCGTGCGTGGACAAATATCTCATTTGGAGCCGAAACTGTATTCATTTTCCGGTCGACGAATATTGACCTTCGTTAAACCATTGATAAAATTCGCTACAAATAAGATATAAGGATAAAAATCTCAGCGATCATGGATAGTGCCCTAAGAAATAACCCAAACACTTTCTCTTCTTTTACATATCAAAATCGCAGGCGATATTCAGCGATATCTGTCAGAAATGTAATTTGGGCCTAAGCTTCTCACCGATTAAACCTCGTACGTTGGCCCCAATAAGGCTTAGTTTGTATTCTTGAGCTAAACGATTCACTTACCAATGACTCCAGCATCAATTTGACTTCATTTTCAATTTAATGTCTCCAAATTTTGTTCAAAAACATCCAATCTTGAGCAATTTCTGCAAATTTGTTTCGTTCCGTATTTCTCTGCAAGCCTGCTCGAATGTCGCAATCGCTGGGTTATTGTGATACAAAGTAACGCGATTCAACACAGTTGATGCACTCATGAACAGATTTGGCACGTCTGTCTTTCTCAATTCATTCAAATTGAAACAAAAGGGATAAAACACTATTTGGCTGTTTGGGTAATTAATGAAAAGATTTTTCACAAAACAACAGACAAATTTTTTTTTGCGCTGCACGTTTACAGCTTTGTTCCTTTTGTTTGATTGCATTGATTCAAGAATAGATTCGACAAAGCTGCTTTCAACACTGTTTCTTGCTTTNCCGTATTTCTCTGCAAGCCTGCTCGAATGTCGCAATCGCTGGGTTATTGTGATACAAAGTAACGCGATTCAACACAGTTGATGCACTCATGAACAGATTTGGCACGTCTGTCTTTCTCAATTCATTCAAATTGAAACAAAAGGGATAAAACACTATTTGGCTGTTTGGGTAATTAATGAAAAGATTTTTCACAAAACAACAGACAAATTTTTTTTTGCGCTGCACGTTTACAGCTTTGTTCCTTTTGTTTGATTGCATTGATTCAAGAATAGATTCGACAAAGCTGCTTTCAACACTGTTTCTTGCTTTGCTGTTTTGTGTAAAATCTATTCAATAATGACCCAAACAGCCAAAAAGTGTTTTATCCCTTTTGTTTCAATTTGAATTAATTGAGAAAGACAGACGTGCCAAAACTGTCCATGAGTGCATCAACTGTGTCGAATCGCGTTACTTTGTATCACAACAACCTAGCGATTGCGACATTTGAGCAGGTTACTTGAGCTTGCAGAGAAATACGGAACGAAACAAATTTGCAGAAATTGCTCAAGATTGGATGTTTTTGAACAAAATTTGGAGACATTAAATTGAAAATAAAGTCAAATTGATGCTGGAGTCATTGGTAAGTGAATCGTTTAGCTCAAGAATACAAACTAAGCCTTATTGGGGCCAACGTATGAGGTTTAATCGGTGAGAAGCCTAGGCCCAAATGACATTTCTGACAGATATCGCTGAAAATCGCCTTCGATTTTGATATGTAAAAGAAGGGAAAATGTTTGGGTTATTTCTTAGGGCAATATCCATAATCGCTGAGATTTTTATCCTTATATCTTATTTGTAGCGAATTTTATCAATGATTTAACGAAAGTCAATATTCTTCGACCGGAAAATGAATACAATTTCGCCTCCAAATGAGAGATTTGCCCACGCACGCTACAAACTGCAGAGGGGCATCACTTCTACCGATTTTTCAAAAAAAATTCCATGTAATTATTGTAACTTAGTAGCCATTTCAGTTTTCGTGAGGGTACTCAAGAATTCCCTTCGAACGACAGATTTGATATCACGTGGTTAGAAAGAGGCGATTTGATTGGCTGGGCACCGTGAAATTGGATGATTTCCGCGTGCTTCAGCAACCAGTGAGGATTTGAACTGTATGTTACTACAGAGCTTTGATCAATGATGCGTTGCTACCGACAACAGATCTGCATACTCTACCAAATCAGCATTTACCACTCCAAACCGCTCTCCCCAGTCCATCCTTAAATCCTCAAAAAGGTCTCTTCCGTTCTTCCTAATCGCAAGATCTATAAAGACAAAAGTAAAAAGGGTCACTGTAATTCATCTGATTATGAGTTTTACTCTTTCACATCACAGCATTTACAAACATTACGAAATCAAATTCAAAATTGAGATAATTCTAATGTTACAAAATTTAAGCAGAACGTTCGTGCCAATGAGGGATTTAAAATACACAAGACTTGTACAAAATATAACACAAAATACATGACTCTGATAATTACATATTAAATGCTAATTGTGCATTGCACAGGGCTAGTCACAAATATGCCTCCACTGTTAGAAAAATCAGACTGGAAAACTTATTTGAAAAATTAAAACACTGCTGTGGCTGAGAGTTTAACTTAATGCTGATAATTTAGTTATAATTCACACTACACAATCTTAATTCTTAATCTGAACTAAAAAATCCAGAAGCTTTGGCTGAAATTATCAGTGATCGTTCTAATCCACTTTTCAACCATCAAAATGGTAAAGCAATATTTCTTGTAACTCAGTCATTGCTTTCTGAAGATTCGGACACTGTTGAAATGCAGTTCTGCTCTCTCATCAATACTGAGCATTTGAAAATAAAATTACATGAAAGGGGACAGCCCATTTACGGCTGTTTTTGGAAAATTGAGTAATAAGACTTATTGCTAAATCCTGATTTCAAAGGAATTTTGCCTTTAAATCAGGACAAAAATTCAAAACAAGTTAAAACTCCAGGAATGCATAGCGTTTCCTGAACAATTTTTCAAACAGTGGGTATATTTTTCTGACTCACCGGTAAGCTGTAATAATTTGATAATAGCTTTGATAAAGTATATTTCAAAGTGTTATGTTCATACCAAGGTTAGAGCATTATGATTTCCGGCGGTATGAAAGGAACCGGAACGATAGTGGTTGCTTCATAAAAACCAACAACACTGAAAGTTCATTTCAAATAGTCTGCTAAAACGCTGCCATACTTTTAGGGTCTTCGAGACTTTATGGAAACCTGGCTTGACTTACCACAGGGAGCGTCCTGTTGCTTTTTTTCCAAGTGCAGTCAAGTACTGTAAAAAATCCAGTGTGTCATTCTATTTCGCAGAAAGTTTCAAAAATTTGAACATTGGCTATGCAAAATGCATGTCCGTTATGAGTTGATGAGGGAAAGCATTTGCTTTATAGTTACAATTAATCAGAGCAAACTCTTTCAATACTTCACAAACAGCGAGGAGCGGACAACTGAATAAAGAACATCATATAAGTTACCCCGTTGTGTACCATTGCAATTTGCCCCTACATGCCACTTTCTCCATGGTTAGTTGGTGATGCTTTGGAGATAAGAAGGCTTCAACCAAAAAAGGACTAGCAGAGAGATTAATAGTGCAGATGGTTAATGGAACGTTTGGAAACGTTCACGTAATTATGAGCAGATAATTTTGAATATGAGTGGCTCTTCCATAGAATGGGAAATTCTAGGAAAGGAGGAGTAGGATTGGACGACAGTGCGAGATCGTGTGATACAGTACAATACACCTAATAAGAAGTCATCTGCCATCCATGTTGAGATGGCTGGTTCATACGTGTAAAATCAGTCCAGCGTCAGTCACTTTGGTCTATAAGATAAACGTTTTCCATCTCAATGACTCAGTCGTTAGAGTCGTCGTGAATGCTGTTCACCTTAAGTCGTTTTTCTAAATATTAGTTGGTGTTACTATTATTATGGTTATTATTATTATTATCATTATTATTATTAGTATCATCTAAAATAAAAAACACTGCTCAACCAAAATCTCCTTTGATTCTACTTGCCAAGCAAATCCTTGCGATTTGGCTGAACAGGATGTTTCAGTAGACTTGACTCGTTTAGCCCATACTCAATACTAGTTACAGACACTGATTCAGTTTTAATAGTTAAAGCAAAACAAAGCATCGACTAATTATCTACATTATTCCGTCCACGCATCGAGATAGCTTTATCGACAACATCAAATAAACAATTTCCTTTGATGAAGTCATTGTCAACCAAGTTCACAAGGTAATAGTTATCATGAAAATGTTTGATGACATTCCACGATTTTGAGCCAGTTGAATATAACCTTCCCCATTGCTGCATCCACAGCTCAAATGCCTCGTCCTGCAATAAAGTGTGCAAGCTATAAGCTGGATTTCAAAGTCCTTTCACGTTATGTTATTGTACCTCCACAACACTTAACAATGGCAAAAATGCTAGCCACAGCTTGCTGCGCAGTGTTTCATTGCACGGGCTTGCTTTTGGGCTGCCTTGGAGCGCAGCAGCACGAACATGGCAAACATAACTTACAACTATCTTTGACTTACCTTTCAATCATTTCATTATGAAGGTACCATAATTTTATGTACCGGGTGTCCCAAAATGATGTATTATTGTTTGATTGCTTACATGTCCATAACCAATGAACCGATTTTCAAAAGCTTTGTTTTATTTGACTGCCGAGAGGCTAAATTGTATTTTAAGATATTGGTTGTGGTTTTACCACGGCGTTTTCATGTCGAAAAGAAGATCAATAAACTTGCTCCAATTCAAGCCTCAGATGGCATCAGAAAGAAACGGCCTATTTTTCCATTCAATATTTTAGATGTGATACAAAAGGCTGAACTCCTATTCGTATTCTCTGAACTCAGTATTAATTGAATTCGTATTCTCTGAACGACATATATTGTCTGAACGACATATAAGTTCAGCCTTTTGCATAACATCTAAAATATTTACTGGGAAAGTAAGCCGTTTTTTTTTCATGCCATGTAAGGCTTGAATTTGAGCAGGTTTATCGATCTTCTTTTCAACATGAAGACATCGGCCTAGACCACAACAAACATCCTCAAATACAATTTAGCCTTTCGGCAATCGGATAAAATAAAGTTTTTGAAAATCGGTTCATCGGTTCTGGACATATGAGCAACCAAACGGTAATACATCATTTTGGGACACCCGGTATTATGTTTTAATAAACCAAACTTAACTCATTCAACAGCAGCTCATACAGAAAGAACCCGCAAATAAAACACTGACTTTTCCGTACCTCTTTCGTTTGTTTTTGTTTTCTGCTCTACTATGGAAGTGTGGCGAGCCTAAATGACCTGGAAAAGGTCTCTTACAACTAGAAATGACAAATTACATGTTCTGGCAATTATTAGGTTAAAAAAAGATTTATTCGACAAATGATACATTTCAACAAAAATGACTGCTAGCAAGTTCTTACAAAGCCGCCCTAATAACTAGCACTAATAAGACTATATCAATTTTCAATTGCGCAACGGTCAAAATTCGCCAATTCTAAATTTAAAATGCCAATGCTTAGAATCATAATTAATGCCAAATATATTTTCCTTTGAAAATATTGCAACTGATTAAATTGCATGTCTTCGGAAAATCATTTTTTTCGACTCCTTGAAAATACGAGACGTTTAAAAAACGAGACAAAGAACCAATGCAAACAAAACAACAACAACAATAACGAACAAACAAATGGTAACCACTGACACGAATCAATTCTTAACGGCAAATATGAAGCAAGTGTGCCTTGCTTTGAAACAACTGCCTAGCTGCCAGGAAATACCCACCAACTACGAAAGCAGCACAATATCGAGCAAGCACTTTTATTGAGGGTAGCATATGATATTTTGTTAAGGCAAGGCTTAAAAACGTTCTTCCTGGGACTTGTTGAAGGTATTTAAATAAGCTTCTTCACAACATACAAACAAGGTGAATATGAAAACAAACAGAAAAAGAACAAGTAAAATGACACACGGTCAGGCACAATACACATTTCTATTTTCCAAATACGGCTACAAATTCTATCACTACATTTGAGAAAAAATTGGAGACTTTCCAAAGCTGAATTCAAAGCTACCTATAACAATGGGTCGTTCAGCCAACATTTTGGAGCAATATGAATTGCAACATTGAGTTCCGAGTCCAATACAACTCTTTTTCTTGGAAAAATTGCTTTACATGTCATAGCTCCTATAAAAACTAAATCGTAACTCTAACACCGAAAATAGCAAGGAAAAAGTAAGGAAAGACGGCGGAAATTTTATGCGAAATTAAGAAACTTTCAATACAACGTACTGATCTAAGGCTTGTATAAGAAATTAAAGAACAGTTTCGTTCTTATATGGGTTACCCCTTTTCCACACAATCCATATAACGGCATTTCATATCAAAAGCACTCCACGTTGAAACCATGTGATTCCCCAAGAGATAGCTTGTGCTACCGCAAGTCCTCGAATAAGCCCCTGGGGCCCTTTTGTGAAACATATTTTGGGGTGGGGGCTTATGCGAGGGGGGGGGGCTTAGTTCGCACAATATATTTGTGGGTGGAGGCTTATTCGAGGGGGGCTTATTCACGTGGGGGGGAGCTTATTCGAAGAAGGGGGGGTTATTCAAGGACTTATGGTATGTGAAATAATCAGCTTACCTTCCAAAATTCAAAAGCCATTGGATCAACAACAGTTGGTTGCAGAATTGGTCTGCCTGTAAACACACCCCATGTAACAGCATTTGGAGATTCTTTATTGGCATTAGTGAAATTCTCACATCCCTAAAAACAACAAATGACATATATAAAACATTCTAAATATAGTAGATGGATATGCAAATAGAAAATAAAGATTACCCTTGCATCTAAATCTGCTTCAAACTGAAAATCGCACATGTATACGAGGTGTCTCAAAAAAGATCCAACGTTTGATTGAAAAGAGAAAAAAAGTTTTGAATGTGGCAATTTCTAATCATTCTAGTTACATGCTGAACATTTCAACTTACACTTTGGCATATCGTAGGAAGAAATTTGTAATCTGAAAATGGAGTTATGACCTCTAACATTTCATGTTCATCTTGAGAGCAAAACAAGAGGGCTGTGTACACCTTCCTGCATCATCGCGGTGAAGTGAGAATCTCCGGATGATACACACACAAAACTCTGCAGACTTGAAATTAGCCCTAAAGTGTGAAAAATCGAATAAAAAGGTATCCGGAAGAACGGTTTGCTGCTGTTATTGTTGCAATATGCCAACTGGGAATTTCAAATGGGATTTTTACTGTTACATGGTTTCACGGAGTGAGCAAAGTGTCTATTATTCACAAAAATAGATTTAAATTCTTTGTACGACCTGCCACATTATCCAATAATAGTGCATTTTTCATTTTCATGCAGTTTGAATTGAGTAGCAAAGTACAAACTCAGTATTTCTGCTGAGACCTCTTAGATTCGATTTTTCAGACGTTACTTCAAATGTGCTCAGCGAGCAGAACTCTTGCTTGTCATCAAGGAATTAAACGAACAAACTGAACTGTCAACCCAATCTTTGTGTGGGTCAGCGGTGGAAAACATATTTGCCTTCAAGTGAAGCAACGTCACACAGTGGACCCAGAATGCTAAGTTTTGGAAATAAGTCTTTAAAACAGGAATATGGCAAGATAATATGGTGATTTATAATCAATCGAAAGATATAAAAAAGCAGAGTTTGAAAACTGAGACAAATTTGAATTTTGGGGTAAGAAAAGGGGGTTTAGTCCCCTGGGAATTCTAGCAACTTCTTTGTTTCGAATCTTGCAAACATCAATCTTATATCATCTGAGAGTCCATTAGCTCCTGATGCCAAATCTGAAAACCGCATGTTCATATCATGTGTGCTTCTAAAGTTATAAGTCATATTTAACAGACAGATAATAGATAGATCTGCTATGGGCACTAACCTATACTAGGATTCAATCTTTGGTAAATAATTCCAAAATGATGCAATTTACAAGAAATTGAATTACATATTCGAAGTCAGGAGCAAATGTGTTTTCAAATGATGTAAAATTGGTGTCGGTACGATATGAAACAAAAACGTTGCTAGAATTCCCAGGGGACTAAAGCCCCTTTTCTTACCTCAAAATTCAAATTCATGTCGATTTTCAAACTCCGCTCTTTGAGATCTTTCTATTGATGCCTGTTTGACCATACTTTGATGAAAATTACAAACTTTATAGCAAAAATATTTTTTGTCCATCTACTTTTTGGGATACAATACAAAAACATTATATAGGAGGACATTACATCAAACATAGCATTGCTGCTGCACAATCATAAGACCTGAGAGCATTTTGAAGAATATCGCCAAATATCATTGAGTTTAGGGGGCCCGTTGTGCAGGGATTGGACTCTAATTTGCATGTGAATTGAAAATATTTGGTAAGAATTGCCTATAACATGGATAAAACCATGGTTATTTGCCTCCTACGGCCCTAAAATTGCTATTTTCTCAGGAATTGTCGTATTTTGAAGCTATTGAGTGCTAATTCTAAATAACCCCTTAATTCAGTCTATCAAAAGTCATTTGTAAAGGTTCTTTGAGCTATTCATACCTGCATAGGAATCATTTTGTGAACTTAGGTTGTTACCGAGAGAACAATCATTGGGTTTTTTTATGGGTAGGGGTAGCCGTTGATAAAGTATAGTATGGTTCTCTTAGTGCTGACCAAATTCATAATTGTTATGCATCATTCGAAAGCTTATTGAATAAGCTTTCCAAATATCATATGGTTTAGGGGCCCATGGGTCGGGATCGGACCCTAATTTACATTTTAACTGAAAGTATGCGAGTAAAAACAGAGGGAAAAACATTGTGTCTTTGCCTCGGACGACCCTAAAATTCGTATTTTCCTCATAAATTTTTGCCTTTTCAAGCCCTTTAAATGCTAATTTTGAACAATTCATCCATCTAATCCATCAGAAACCAGTTATGAAGGTTCTCTGAGAAACTTTATGCTTCTGGTGTTGATTTTGTGGAGACAGGTGATTTTTGCGAAATAATGTAACCAAAGTTATGAGTCCTCTGATCTTTGATAAACCCCATCACTTCAAAAAACCATATTTTTACCTAGAAAAGAGATACTGACATGCGGTTTTTTGCGTTTTGTCCGTCTAACACTTGTGCTTCAAATAAATAATGTAAACTGCCATAAAAGAATAAACAATTTTTTGACTTATTTCCATCCATGGGTCCACTGTGCGTCAAAGTAAAATTCTTCCTTTCATTATTTACTCAATTTCTCCGTGCCAGAATTCAGTTGAACTATTGCACAATACACATTTCAGTTTCGTACGCCTGTTTAGAGTCGCTTGGAATAATCTAGAATTACTATTTATAGCTTCTTTGGACTACATAACTGTAAATGAACAGAGCATAATCCAAACACTGTTTTCCTTTCTCTTTAATCTTTCCTGACTTTCTTTCCTTTTCTATTTACATTTTCAATCTACGTTTTCTCTTGCATCCTATCTTCTTTCCATCCATGACCACATCCTTCGTTCTTCCCCTTTTTCGGCCTTTCCTTTTTCCTTCCATTTCTTCTTTCCTCTCTTTCTCTGTCTTGTTTCGTTCCTTTCCTTTTCTTCTATTCCACTTTCTATCTTTCCTCCCCTTTTCTTCCTTCCAGACAAACAAGCTTCCTGCGAAGCTGCTTCGCAGCTTCATGCTTTTTTCCACCTCTGGCTGGCTCATTCAGAGATTCCCCCTTCACACCCGGTACAATAGTAATCATTGTGATGGAAGCTAAATTTTTCCTTTACGGGAAGATAGATCTCTGAAAGACATGGATATATGTCAATCTTGGCAAAAGATCTTCTGACTGTATAAATAATACGAATAATAATACAAAAAAGAATGACAGATGCTTCATGACAAAATCAGAGCTCAAAAACGAAGCGGTGCTACCAGAAAGGTAGCTGAAATATTCAAATTTCCCAGAAAGGATAAAGAGAAAAAGGAACAAGAAACGGAAGGAGAGGAAAAAGAGAGGAAGAAATGGAGGAAAGGGAGGAAATGAAAGGGAAAGAAAGAAGGACAGAAAGGAAATTGGACAGAATTGGGCAGTATATTGAGAAAGAAGACAGTACATAAGAAAAAACAAAGGTGCTTAGCTTGCTACCAGGAAGGAAAATTTTTGTTGAGCCCTGGACAATATAAACCATTCTATTTAATACGAAAGAATATAAATTGATGCACAAACTTTTATTCCAGCTACCGGGTGAGCCAGAAAAAAGTTCCCACTTTTAAAAACTCTTAGCATCAAGAGTACTGGATGGATTGGAATGAATCAATATTTGCTTGACAGCCAATAGATTGAAGTATTTTTGTGAGTTTTCTCGCCTTCTTACGAGCACTGGAAAAATTGGTCAATTCAAGTTTACAAAAACTTGGTAGTTGCAAAATGACTGAAAAGGCCTAAAATACTTGATCAAATCATAAAGGACTCCTCGCTCAGAACAACTGAGAAAATGCAATTTCTCGTGGGTGAGAGATATCGTCTGCATATCTATTACCATGACATTGAAAATTTTTAGTGGCTGTTTGAAAATCTATGTCTTGAGATAGGAGAAACGCATGTGCGTATTGTTCTGTGTGAGGAGAGTCCTAACGATTTGATTAAGTGTTTTAGGCCCTTTTCGGTCATTTTGAAAACATGAAATTTTTGTAAAAAGTTGAATTGTTCCTATATTTGCAGTGCTCGTAAGAAGACGAGAAAAATCACAAAAATACTTCGATCTTTTGGCTTTTAACTAGAAATGCAATCATCCAAATCCACGAAGTACTTGTGGAGCTACGAATTTTCGAAAGTGGGAACTTTTTCTGGCTCACCCGGTATAATAATGTCAATCTCAGAAAGAACGGATCTGCTGCCATTGTAATTTGATTTGCATGTTGAAATTTTTGGGACACTATTTTGAATGAAATGCGGTCCCTTCTTGAATACTAAGTAACAAACTTAACACTAAGTTGCACATTATACTTACGGTTCTATTGACAACATGGTAGTTAACGTATGGGTAATCTTCTAAAATTTTCAACAGATTCATAGCATCTTCTTTATTTGCAAAGAATTCCAAGTATCCCTACAGAAGAAACAAAAATAGAATTTGAACGTTTCCTTGGTGATTCACGAGGTAACAGCATCATTTAGGAATATGTAAATTCCATATTTTCTGCAAAAGAAATTCATAGTATATTTCTGTTTCAACTAAAACCTCCCTTTAAGGGGCTGAATAAAATCCAGGGTTGGTGCATCAAATAGAAATTCTTTTATAATTAGCTAAATTCAAAAAGGAGGGATCCTTATCTATCTTTGGGTGAAAGATTAACTACAGTACTTCTTGGGAATCCATTTTAAATCGCAGCAATCCCAAAACAAATAGAGATTTTACTTGCATCAGAGCACAGTACAAAGCGTTATCTCCAAGATGGGGCATTCATTCCTAATTTATGTCAAATAGTCGCTATAAAGGAGCTTTAAAAAAACAACCACATCGAAATTTATCGGACAATTTCTTATCCGGCCCCTTTAACATTTGCCATACAATAATGAGACTGTAAAGAGAGTCAATAACACTTGGGGCAATTGAAACGTCGGCATGCATCTGCATCAATTCGACCATACAGATCCTCCAGAAAGAAGTATAGAATCTCTCAGCATTCAAGCGAACTGATTACGGGATGGTAAAGCCCTTAGCATAAAGTTACGATCAAGTAACAACAGAATCAAAGATTCAAGATATCTTCAACGCAACGACTATACTTTAACCCTATTACTACCGCGGGGGGGGGGG
>REGL01000687.1:27690-55954 GCA_004194395.1 Aurelia aurita complex sp. Pacific | reverse complement strand
AGCATAGCTTCCAAATCTTTAATTCGACTTAAAAAGGTGGGTGTAAAATTCTGTGATCTATTTCTTCTGACTGAGTGGCTTGAAACAAACTTTAGTTACTTATCTTTAATTCTACCGTTGGACTTTTCAGAAATTTTCAATATTTTTTGAAATTTCAGCGTAAGTTATATTTCAACTCATTTGAGTCATGTGACGTCATCAAATTTCTAAATCATAAACCAGAAAAGTGACAGACTTTTGCTTGATACCATATTGTAGGCATTCATAAACTATGGTTTTCTTCGAAATTGCTTCAGGTTGCGTCAAACAGTTTAGAAATTACGATGGTTTTAACTTTTTTTGAAAATTTTTCTTGAATTCTTGAAAAAGAAGAAAAACACTCTAATTCTGAAAATGTTGAAAATTTCAGAAAAGTCCAACGGTAGAATTATAGAGAAATAGCAAAAGTTTCTTTGAAGTCATTCAGTTCAAAGAAATAGGTCACACAATTCTACACCAGCCCTTTTAAAGATTTGGAACCTATGCTCTATCCGCATGTTCAATATTTGGGCCGTTAACTGCAATATGCTTCCCTGCACGTCTAAAACACTCTTGGAAATTATCGTTACAAGTGACGGGTCTACCTGACAGCTCATTTAACTGAAGACAAATCTAACTGGATGTGGCATGTTGAAATATTAGCTCGATGTCCAAATCAGTTATGTTTTCATTATTCTTAACCTTTCAAATCATGTTAATGCATTATCTTCTTACTCAATTCCTACCAATTGATTGTTAAAAACTTTGGAAAAGATCATTTTTTGAATAAATGTGCCTGCAGATATTCGCTGGATTTAAAAATGTGCCTGCGAGCGGCGCTCGCACGCTCGCGCACTTTAGCGATGCCTGCATCTTGGATATTAGCCTTTGCACTTTCTTCTGATACAAATTAAATCTCTATATGTTTTGGGATTGCTGCGATATAAATGGATTTCCGACAAGTATTTTCGTTGATCTTTCACCCAAAGATCAGCCTGTATCTACATAAGGATCTTTCCTTTTGAATTTAGCTAATTACAAAGGAATTTCTCCTTTCAAAATGCGATATTTGATGCACTAACAGTGGATTTGTTTACGTATTCCTTATTCAGCCCCTTTAACAGGTGTTCGTCTATCTTCCCATTATATATCAAGACCATTGCGTTGCTTGAAAAATAGGCCCAAACTTTAGAAAGAGATTCAAGAAAATGATACGCACTCTCGGAAAAATATTAAAGGAAACAATATCAGGATGATTTCTGCACAATATATTCAGTGAATCGTACAATGGCATGACCAGGGTAAATTAACTGCGTATATTGAAATGATCGGGAGGGGAGGCTCGCGAACAATATTTTGAGGAGATACCGTTCCTTTGGGTACGAACGTCTCTCCTGATCTACAATTTGCCGGTACTAAAATGTAACCTTCCATGCTTTTGTAACAGTGTTCTCTGGATCACACAGTTGGAACAGTGTTCTTTAGTAACAGTCTTCCCCGAATCACCACTATCTTGAGGAAGTTTTGAGTAAATCACCCGTTGGTTTGGCTCAGAATGCCTCTCATCAAATGTTTTACAGTGCCAAAGTTAAAGTTACAGTGCCAGCTTTATTGCTAATTTGACTTTATCGCGTAACGATATAACACAACATCATAAATTCTCTTTTTTCGCAACCTTCATCCAACTTTTGCTCTGGTAAATCACATCCCCTATGTGCAATACGTGCCCCCTTGCCGAATTCCATCTCCTGCCTTCGTGCCCTCCAGCTTCCCGAGCCCTCATGCCCTCGTGCCTAATTCTATTTCGTGCCACCGTGCCTTTGAAATTCCTGTGCCCAAGTGCCCACGTGCTCCCGTACCCCCGTGCCTAATTCTATCCCATGCCCCAGTGCCCTCAAACTCGTGCGTGAGTGCCTACCTTCCTTCCAAAAAACATCAATAATAAAGAAGTTTAGCGATAGGTCATGGTATAGAAAGCCAAATTCCTTATGAAGGAGTACACTACAAACAACGCAGTGAATCAAAGGCAACGAGCTTTGTGAAGGAGATGTGAATCGTGGTCGCTTACTAGGCTCCCAATTTCAGAAGGCTCATTCCTCGTGTGCTTGACCCACAGCAACCATAAGAACATAAAAAGATTAGTGATAACTTCTGCTTCAACCCTTATGCATATGGGGTTGGATTCCACCCCCCCCCCCCTCAAAGTTTTATTTCCGCGTTTTTAAACGACACTTGATATGTCCCCCTGCCTCCCTGACTTTTACTTATTATCTATTAGCTACATTTTGGTGGAAAGATTTTAGAACATCAGAACCCACAGGTCATGTGACATGCCCATATTTNGCCTTTGAAATTCCTGTGCCCAAGTGCCCACGTGCTCCCGTACCCCCGTGCCTAATTCTATCCCATGCCCCAGTGCCCTCAAACTCGTGCGTGAGTGCCTACCTTCCTTCCAAAAAACATCAATAATAAAGAAGTTTAGCGATAGGTCATGGTATAGAAAGCCAAATTCCTTATGAAGGAGTACACTACAAACAACGCAGTGAATCAAAGGCAACGAGCTTTGTGAAGGAGATGTGAATCGTGGTCGCTTACTAGGCTCCCAATTTCAGAAGGCTCATTCCTCGTGTGCTTGACCCACAGCAACCATAAGAACATAAAAAGATTAGTGATAACTTCTGGAAGGAGGTAGCAGCAAAATCATTGTTTTCAATGATTTAAATAGAATTATTTGATTGAATTATAATGTACTATACAGCAAATGAATCAGCAAACAAAGGGCTTTAATTTGATACTGGGATTTCTGGAATTTGATGATGTCAGCATGTTTTGATGATGACGTCATTTTGGCCGCCATTTCGGACTAATTACCATTTTTTCAAAGTTTTTCAATGAAAAACACTCTTATGATACATTTGTAATAAGTTATCACCATTTCGCAGGTTCTTTTGATCTCTTTTTACATAGAACAAATTAATAGCACAAATGAAGTCACCAGAATCGGCTAATTTCTGCCAAAATATCACTCCAAAATCGTTATTTTCAATAAAATGATATTTCATCACCAAACACGTTGACAAAGTGAACCAAAAGCTGCACAAAGTTGATGCAAAATCTTCTTTAAACTCTGATTTAACTTGGAAGAACTGATTCTCACAGATGTTCAGCTTCGTGACGTCACTGTGGCGTCACAAGGCGTGGCAGCTACACCCATATTACGTTACAAGCTACAAATTACTTGTTCTGTAACTATGCCAAGTTGTATTGAATTCTGGTGAAGTTTAAAGCTGTTTACAAATGGGGGGGGGGGTGGAAAGCACCTCTCCCCCATAAATGGTAGCTCGAAAAAAGCCCATATGGATTAGCGTTAACAGAATTTCTGCTGCAGAATAGAAATTCGAAAAGAAATACTGTGTCATCCGACTGCCTACTCGTATCAAATAAGGAATAAAGTTTTCCCTAGAAATCACTTCATGCAGCTGTTTATTGGATTCTTGCATCTTTTGTATCACTTTACTTCAGGCTCTGAAAAACTTTCATCTGTGTCAGGACCTATTCGTTTTAGGCCTGAGGTTTACAAATATACATTTGATAGGATCAGATATCAAATTGAAGCTTCAAGTGATAACATACTGGTGGTCTTTGTCATTATTTATTCCCTATAGATTGAAATCTTAAAATTCTGATGTGGGAGAGGTTTTGCTTGGAAGAGGTTTGTTCAAATGGAACTGATCTTCAATCGATAATGAAAGGTATGGCAAAACTTTTGAAACAATGAGACTAAGATCTATTTTCGTTAGAGATCTTTCTGAGCACTCGTGTTTCATATTAGAATGTTGTCAATTTGAGCCCCGAGCCTTCTAAACTTTTTTAAAATTCTTTTCAAATATAAATCACGTTTCAAAAGTTCTAGAAGGCATGTGCATGAATGTACAAATAATTAACTTGTGGGTAAAGAAAGCTCTTATTCTAAGGGCAATTTAACTCCTTTGTAAGTGCTCACTCATCTGTGGTATGAGCATCTGTACATAATAAGACATAATTTTCTGATTATGAAATTCTGACACTATCCTGGTATTTGCATCGTGGACAAAAACAGTTTTAGACACATACTCTGTAACCTTGCAGTGACAAGAAAAAGGAAATATTGGAGAGGATTGAACCTGAAATGGCCACCAAAACACCTTTTTAACTCGGGTTAGGATTTTATTACCACATAGGCATAGCACATTGATGCACACCGCTAAATGGAGCTTCTTGAAGTGAAATATAGAAACTAAGGCTTTTATACTAAAAGCTAACCAATTTATACTAATCTTAAAGAGTTTATGACTAGATCAAATCGGGGGTTTACAGCATTGTTGTAGCGAAGGATACGGTGGGGGTAATTGGGGTCTACAGAGTAATGAAAACAAAAAGAGACAGAGAAATATCACGCCGGGAACGCTAAAGGTGTGAAATCTGTTACTTACAACCACACATTGATTTGTGATGTTTACGACCTGATTCTTTTATCTTACAACCTTCACCAAACCTGATCGAAAAGAATCGACCAAACCTAAGGGTCCATTAAAACAAAACAACCAGGAAAGCTTGTTGACAATACTTTAAGCAATCCATTCTATTCGATCTTCAATAAATAGACTTGGGTAATCATCTGCTTTCATTTGTCTCGTGGAACTTCCATTGCTAAATTTTGAGTAAAAATACAAATTTGAATACAGGAACCCCTGATAAGGTCAAACAATCGCCGTTTTGTCGACACCAACAAATCAAGTGTGAACTGCAAGATATGAAAGCGTAAACAACAGACACACTCTATATTTTGGCAACGCAAAATTCCTACCTTGAATCCTTGTTTATTTGGTTGGCCAGAAATAAATGATGCAAAAACATCTATAACATCCTGTTCACTGTCAAGTTCATCTCCCCACATTTGCTTGAGTTGAGGTAACCTATCTCTGTTTTTTGCAAAAAATAGATGATAATCCCGAAATCTACCAAAAGAAGAACAGCTAGAGTCTCCCCATCGGCCATTAGGAAACTCTTCCCATTGTGCAGTCCTATAAACATAGCTCTCAGGCCTCAAAGCCCAAAAGATAGGCCTAACAGTCTCTGCCATTGCCCTAACTTGATTTCCTTCACATGGTTGCCAAGGGAGAACTCTCCCGGGAACTCTCTCTTTTCTCCATAGACCAATGCGTTTTAAAATGTCTTTAGTAGCTGTCTCTCTATTCAGCGTATAGAAGTGTAGTCCACATACTAAGGCAGTTTCAAGTAATGCAGTGCAAAGCTGCACAGTCAGATATGTGCCATACTTCAGGACAGCTTCGTCATTCTCCTTTATTGGGTTTAGAACGTTCATGACCTTTTGTGGAATCTTGATGCTTGAAAGCTTTGCCAACTGCTTTATACAAGCGAAACTCTAGAAGATAAAACAAGGAAAGAAGTCAAGAGCACTTCCTAAATCATCAAGTTTCATGATATTAACTGGAATCACATTGGTAGGTTCTCATATTCTTTCATGAAAGCTGCAGTATAATACTGCATTTGCAAAACATTTCTTAAAATATATATTCGTTAGTTATGCGCTGATTTGATCATTTCATAGCAAAAAAACCTAACTTCAATGCAAGAGAGTGTTTCTCGCTAAAATTGGTGTAACTACCATTTTACAGGTACGAAGAATTTTGCTCATGACTTACTTTTTAACACAATCGAAATGAAACCAAAATCTTGACAATATTTTCCCTAAGTTTCAGCTCAAATATATTAAAGTGGGGATGATCATCCTCCAAGAACCAAAACTTATTGATGAATATGTGAATCATACGCTGAAATGTGCAGGGTGTCCTAAAAAGAGTTGCTTGACGTTTGATTAAATATTGAACAATAACGATAAGATGAACAGGCTCCAGGTTAGATAGCCCGGCTCTAAGATCTTAAATTCAATTTTAACACGAGATCTTGCAAATCCGCTCAAGATTGACGGAATTACAAGCTTTTGAAGTTCAAGTTCGTGCGAAAGCTGAGACCAAACGCTCCCCAACTGAATTGTTTTGCAAAAAGACGTCCCATAATCTAGGTAAAAGAAGACTATCTAATGGCATACCTCTCCATGATATCAGAGCGAACCAAATAGGAATTCAATTCGAAAGTAATTTAGTTCTTCTAGCCATTGACAAGATTTACTTAAGAATGCAAGGATCTGAAAATATTGAATGAAAACTTAATCGTTGAGAGACAGCCATTTCAAATTGTGCTCAACAGGATTCCTCCAAGAATGGATCACCTTGAATTAATGTTAGAAAGTTAGGTTACTGAAAGTGCTTTTCAAACTCCAGTTGATTTGCTTTAAATAAATGAGATTCTTTTTTTACTACAAATGCTATCTAGTGGCATCTGGTTTCAGCTTTCTTACAAAATTGAACTTCAAAAGCTTGCAACTCCCTGAAATTTTCGCGGAGTTCCTGGTGTCTAAAATTAATTTCAAATCTCAGCAACATGTTTATCTCACAAATAAGCCCGTTCATTATTTCGTTGTTTTTAATGTTTTAATCAAAGTTCGAGCAATTCTTTGGGACACCCTGTGTATGTGTAAAGATAAACGGCTGCAACTGTAGTCTTGCTAATGCTGAAAACGAGACAAATTTTGGTCGCAATTTTCAGTTTTACATTTGAAAAAAGCTTCCAAGTAAAATTGTCCATGATTTTATAACAATTTGACCGACTTTAGTGAACAAAGCTTTTTCTTCTATGCTATCCTCTTGCTTCAAGATAGTATCTCAGTAGCTCCTTCAAAATGATGCACAATTCATGATAGAATCGTTTGAAATGTCAAAACATCGTATTGAAACATGTAGTAGATGCAGATAGAGCCAATGCAACAAATTGATCTTATGATACATAAAAAACTCATGAGCTACCGGGTGTCCCAAAATGATGTATTATCGTTTGATTGCTTATACATCCATTGCCAATGAACCAATTTTCAAAAACTTTATTTTATCCGATTGCTGAAAGGCTAAATTGTATTCGAGAATGTTGGTTACGGTTTTATGCCGATGTTTTCAGATGTTTTCATGTCGAAAAGAAGATCGATAAACCTTCAAATTCAAGCCTTAGATGGCATGAAAAAGAAACGGCCTACCTTTCCAGTCAACAATTTAGATGTGATACCAAAGGCTGAACTTAAATGTCGTTCATAGGAATTCAGTTAATACTGAATTCAGAGAATAGTCAGAATACAAATACGAGTTCGTCCAGTTGTATCAGATACAAAATATTGACTGGCAAAATAGACCGTTTCATTCTCATGTCATATAAGGCTGGAATTTGAGCAGGTTTATCAATCTTCTTTTCGACATGAAAACATCGTCGTAAAACCACAACCAACATCTTTAAATACAATTTAGCCTTTAGGCAATCAACTAAAACAAAGTTTTTGAAAATCGGTTCATGTAAGCAATCAAACGATAATACATCATTTTGGGACACCCGGTATTTTGTGGCAGTTCTAAGGTGGTTTAGATTTCAATTTGGGTTGAGGGTAAATAACAGATTTGTGTGAGCCCCCAAAATCGTAAATTAACATTTTCACAGGGCATTAGTTTCATAGGCTGCAAGAGACAATAGAATACATCACTGTTTGAGGTTGAAACTCAATCTTTTGTCCAAATCCCACACTACATTTTGAAGTTTTTGTTGAAGTTTTGCGTTTATGCATAATGCCTTGAATGAGCTATGCTGAACAAGAACTAACTCTTTGAGAAGATCTCATCAACGCATATAGGAAGAAAAAGGGAATGGATGCAAGCATTGTCAGATCTGTAAAAGATCTCCATGGTGAAGATTTTATCTACTATTAACTGGACTAAACCGCTCCCCACATTGTTGAGCTGATATGGTACTACTGTACATTCCATAACAGAGCGATTACAAAAAGCTTTGAAAATCTTTAAAATGTCAACATTACTGCACCTGGATTGGAAGAATTCCTGGAATGATTGGTACATTTATGTTCAACTTTCTGCATTGCTTGATAAATGCTATCAACATCTCTGCATCAAACACCATCTGAGTAATTATGAATGCTGCACCTTCAACTATCTCTTCCTTTAAATGTTCTACACTCTCTTCATAAGAAACAAAGTCACTTCCAATTGTTGATGGGTAGCCTGAACATAAATGCAGTCATTTTTAGATTGAAAGATAAGTTGTCCGACATCTTTTCACTAAATGTTCGATGACTTCAGAGTAATTTCGGACCACAATGAGAGCAATCTATTTGCAGTGTACTGGATATGATTTGTAATAAAGAGACAAGCATGATATTCATGACTACCTTACCCTTTTACCTTAACAAATAACAATACAAAAATACTACCCAGGCTATACCAAAGTTTTGGTTGGTCTCTCCCTAGGGAGAACTGGCTTAAATCATGTTCTATATAACCTGTTTTATTGCAAGTTTTTACCATGGCCCTTGTTAGAACTTTCATCAGTGCAGTTGCTGAAATGAATTTAGTTAAAATATTTGAAAAGAAGATTTTTCAAGAGACATGATTCAACAATAGGATGATAAAGTAGCTGGCATTCGGCTTTCCTTCATTCTCTTTTCACCACAGGTCACTTCCTCTGTTCATTTACTTCAGAAAGTGGCAAGGCAAGGATGGCAATATACGTTCATTTTGTTCCGAATTCTCTTTGTTTCTATATTTCTCTTTTTCTTGCAACCTTTTTCACAAAACTAAAAACTTGGATCAGAATTTTGCACATTGTAGATTGTCACAAAATGGACAATTCCTTATACCGTGCAAGCTTTATTAAGGCCCCCCTCCCCTCTCCTATTGCACCCATCCCCTCTGACCCAATATTCTAAATAAGCCTCGCTCTCGATTAAGCCTCCCCCTATTTATATCAAATTCCAGAGGTTACGAAATATTTTGCACTTGATTTTGCGAGGAAGCCCCTCTCTCTAATAAGCCCTCCCCCCCTCTGGAGTGTCCAAAAATTAATAAGCCCCTGGGGGCTTAATAGAGCTTTACGGTGTTATATTTGTAGATTGCACAATTTGTTTTCCTAGTATACAGAAGAGAGCCTCTGAGAGGAAATACAGTACATACAGTACATAAATTAATTGTGATAGTAAATGGGCATACCTGCTACGCATATGGTAAAATAGTTTGCAAAATTTCTCCTTATAAATCTGACCAAATCAACAGTGTTTCTAAAGTCAACAAATGAGCTTGAACACTGCAATTCTTCTTCCTTACTGTTTGGGGCTAAAAAAAGATAAAATAGTTTATTGTTTTCAAAAATCATCAATAGAATTCATGCCATAGCAGGAATGAAATATAAGAACAAATAAGATGCAGGGTGTCCAAAAACATGGGTGCTGTTTAAATGACTACTGCAAAGGAGCAAACAAGATGCAGGGTGTCCAAAAACATGGTGCCGTTTAAATGACTACTGCAAAGGAGCCATAAATCTAATTGTCCCATTATTCAAATTTACGACATATAAAAGAGACTTTAACATACTGTACTGTCGAGTTTACACTGGTTTAATATGCTGAAGTCCCATAACCATATACATATCTATATGGTAGATTGTTTTGATACAGCATTTTTCCAAAAATAGCAATTGATGGTCATTTGAAATCCACACAACATAATCTTTCAGGCCAAGGTAGTCAAATCTACTTGTGATCACCTCACTCTTTTTTGGAGGCTAGAACAGGAGTGTGGAGGCTGTGGAGGCCAGCCACACAATCCAACAAAGACTATTAGAACTCGCGTTTTGAGGAAAACCAAAAACATGCTAAAATGGATCTATGGACTCCGCAATGCCTACTGTATGCTTTCATGAAGATGATAAGGGTAACTTCCTTCAGAATTGATAAATATTTTGAATATTTCGTCATTTGCAACATTTTGACTGTTTTAAAGACTCAGATGCTCTGTGGTTGATTCTTATGATATAAATTGCACAAGATGTGATGTGATAATGGGTGTAGTCTTCTGCCATTTGCAAAGTATGGGCAATTCCCAAAGACAGAAGGGCATAGCCCTGAACACTTTTCCAGGAGTGGCCAGTAATTAAGTTGGCAAAGCCAAATCTAATTACTTGCCTTTCCCCTCTGAGCCAACCCTGATTGTTGGTTAAGGAATCCATAACTTTTGAGAAGTACAGTATGTTGCTACAGCATAAAAACAAACCTTCTTTCACTGCAAGAATATTTCTCAGGCCAACACTCTTTGCTTGTTGCAACATCCCCAATGCTTTGTGCTCATTAAGATTAGAACAATTGAGCTGCAACATTGTTTCAACACCACATAACTCTTGTGTAGCTGTGGCTAGTGTTAATGAGTTATTGTTTGTTGCCTCCTCGTGGTCTCCATTCTTCAGATCGCAAGTAACATCACAAAACAAGGGATCACCTTCCACAAACCTATCACACTTCTCAAGAAGATTACAAGTACCACTTCTGGTTCTTGGTGGGAAGAATTCAAGTGAAAAGAACTTGTCAGCTGATGCCAATCTCTCACTGATTTTCATTGCGAGGGAGTTCTGCTCAGTTTCGGTTTGCTGACTGAAATAAGGGTCACCACAAGGGTGATCCACACAGACGCTCATACTGGATGTTCCTGTATGTATCTTTGTAATTTTTCCAACACCCGATTTGACTTGACACCTACAGACTTTGCTGTGTAAAGCACCTGCAAATTAACATAATCACATTGTCTTGTAAAACCTTTTGTATAAATATATATAATTGAGAAATTCCTATTTGGTGAGGTTTAAGTCATAGGTTTGATGTCTTTCTGGAGAAGGTACGAGTTTGAAGTCAAAAGATCTCATTATCTTAAATTCTGCATTGTAAAATTTTGAGAACTGAGAATTCGACTTTGGTCTCTAAAAAGAATTTCTACGTTAACAATACTCACTTACACAGTACTCACTTGTAAACTTTACCATAAGGCTTCAAGTATACGAATGCAGCCTATTTCAATGAGAATCAACTTCTTTTCAAAGGCACTGTAAATAGTCAATAGAAAGGACATCAATTCTATTGGAAGGGCTTTCAGACGCTCTAAAGGTTGCTATGCTGGCTCTATAGAATGTTTCTGGGTACAGCCACCAGACACCGGACCGCTATCATCTCCATTGAAGAGTGCAACATACTTGGCTTGCAACTCAGCCCCTCCACTTTTAAATTGTTGCACAGCCCCTGTTTTGGAGTGGTTATTGCTTAAAAACTGTATTACAGTGGTCAGACTGAACATCTGCAAATTGCCAAGCATCATTTATGAACAAGCAGTGTACTGTATGTATGTTTTATCATAGGAAACCAAGAAGTTGAGCCAAGAGGGGGACACTCAATACATACGCATATGGGGGGTCAGTCTGACAAATTTTCTGGCAACCCAAAAATATCAGTTTAGCTTCATTGAAACACAAAAATATCAGCTCATTTTGTACCTTGATATCTGCAAAGGATCATAAAGATCCTGAAACAATGCAGAATGAGGCCAGGATTGCCTCTAAAGCACCTAGAAATATCATTTTGACTATATTTGATGCCCAGAAATATCATGGCCATAATTTCAGTTTTTTAAGACCCAAAAATATCGCTTTTGGCAATATTCTAAAAAAAATTTGGACTTTCCTCCCCATGTGTTGTGCATGTGTTGAGTATCCTCCATAGGATGTTGAGCCAGGTAATGAAAGCTTCTTGAAAATAAAAACTGTCAAATTTTGAGTTCTCAGAGACTTTCTTCGAAGTTTTTTAAAAATTCCATAACAATCCTTATGTTTCCTAGTACTGTGCCTAGTACTGTACTGAAGAAATAGAAAGCAGGGTTATGGTTATGGAATAGTTATTTTCATTCGATTTAGATTAGTTAACTTTGTATATATTGTATATATTGTTTAGCTATGTAAATATCGAATTAAAATAAATGAACAACAACAACAACAAAATGGAACAACTGATCCAAAATATCAAGGAGCGCAGTGATGATATCGAACAATATCAGAGAAGGCTTTGCTTGAGAATCGGTGGCATTGAGCTAAAAGCAAGGAACAGATGGTGAGTCGGGTAATGAATGTCTAATGCAGCTATCACTTTATTACCCCGACCCCCCACCCCGGGATAGGCGGGGCTGATGCGGGGTCATTCACGTTTTTCTCTTGTGAAAGTGAGCGATGTCCCCGTCTACCAGGGCAACATTCCTCTGCGAATGGGAGGCGATAGCTAGCGTTTGTCCCCGGTTAAAGCCCCGCCTTGCTATGCTCAAGCTTTTAAGCAGGAGCGAATCGCCCCGGGTGCAGTCCTGGTAATATTAGGCGTGCGATCGCACGCGCACGCCTCCACACACGCCTGAAATTTCCAAGGCGTGCGTTTTATCGCACGCCCAAACATACTTTTCCTAGCTGGACTTTCAAAGTTTCTATGTGGTTCTTGGCGAATAATGATATGTTTTTACATTGGTTTGTTTTCCTTCGGAAAGTTTCTAAAATTTTGTAGCGTTTTTTTAATTGCCACGTCATCCTTATTGGTCCATACTACCAAAATTGCGAAGCGGCAGACGGGAGAGGTAAAGGAGTTGGGCAATCAACTTTTCCTGTTGTCCTATTTGATGAAGTGTGAAGATGAATTCAAAATGAATATAGATTCCACAAAGTCATTAGCAGATTAAAGAAAGGAATTAGAGCACAGAACTCGTAAAGCACTTGAAAGAAAACAACCAAACCTTTCCATGTTATGCTAGTAAAACTACTCGTTGGCCTTCACTTGCCAAGCCTTTAGACACTATCGTCGCAAAATGTGAGCATCATGAGTTTTGTTCATTGGTCTAAAATTTAGAAACTTGATCATGAAGATAGAATGGGAAAGATAATTATTTACGCTGACAGAATGATTGTGTTCCCCCTTGCTTTTAGCAATTCTTTCGCACGGTTTCTTGCTGGGATCATTTTGCTAAGATATGAAGTTTTCAGGTTTCCTTTGGATTTCTAGCGCCTTGAATGCCTCGCCAAACTCAAAACGTTTACCACGTAGTCATCAAATGCTCGTTTAACTAACGGAGTGGGATTTCATTCTTTCGAAACAGCATGCAAGATTTTTCGGAAAAAGGGATTTTCGATGGGTTTTTCTCGAAAACAAACGGGCTTGCCGAAAGTGTACGAGATTTTTGGGAGCGAAATACCCCTCGAGACAAACAGTTTCAAGTTGTAAATTGATCAACAGTTCTGGCCTCTCTGAGCACCGTTGCCGTTGTGGTACATCATAATAGCGATTTTATCTTGGGGGCTGGGGTAATATGCTTTTTCTGGATGGTGATCAACAAGTCATCAACAATTCTGCAACAGCTCTTTCAAGAACAAGTTTCCATGCTCAAGACGAAATGTCATGGAAGACCACGAAGGAAACCAAATACAGTTTTAAAATCAAAATAACCAGCGCCCGATGTAACTTTTGTGGTTCCCTTTGGATTTAATTGCTCCAAGATTTTTAACTATATTGAGCTTTAGGCAATAGTGTGCATAGACCATAGGAATATATTACGCTTGGTATTCTCGATTTATTTCTAATTTAATTGATATAATAATGTAATCGTTTTCGTTGAATTGGAGAATGTCTGTCTTCTTTCACTTAATCTGTTTTGACAACGATGAGCTGTTCCAGCATTATATGACATTTAGAAGGCTATTAAATGCCCTAAACAACGATAAAACACTTTTTTTGGATCGCACACCATCGCACGCCTAAAATATTTAAGGCGTGCGAATGGCAGCACGCCACCAAATTTCATATTACCAGGACTGCGGGTGTCCCCGCTCCCCGGGGCAACATTTTTCAGTGAACAGGAGGCGAATAGCCCCGCCTCAGCCCCGCCTATCCCGGGGTGGGGGGGGGGTCGGGGCAATAAGATGATAACTGCATAAATTACATAGAAAGCAGGGTTATAATTATGGAATAACTGATCCAATATATCAAGAAGCGCAGTGATGATAGCGAACAATATCAGAGAAGGCTTTGCTTGAGAATCGGTGGCGTTGAGCTAAAAGCAAGGAACAGATGGTGAGTCGGGTGATGAATGTCTAAAGACTGTGAAAAGATATCAGAGAATTAAAGGTGAGCATTCCCGCTGGATTCCACCATAACGAAAGCAATAAACACAGAAATTTTTCGAGGAATTTTCTCAGCAAAGTTTGAAGGAAAAACAGATGAATTTATATTTGTTTGATTCTTCCTACTGATGGGTTGATCAGAGAACCTGGCTTTTACTTCTGAATTTATCAACATCGTTCATAGTTAGGCCACTGACCTCGATGGGCCTAGCCAAATCAACTAAATCAATAATAACTACACCAATGCAATAGTATGCCGATCCTGTAAAGGGGTGCAAGTGCACTGTGTAAAAGTGTTGCAAAGATTGAAGGATGACTTTGAATAAGAACATAACATTCAGTGCTTGAAGAAATTTCCGAGTTATTCAATTCCGTGTTACACTCATTTTTTTATAAGAAACCACTCGTAAGAAACGGTAGGCTCAATTTGTCGAAAGCTAAGAAACAACCCTGCCTGAATTGTAGCTAAGAAACTTCTGTAATTTACAGTTTTAATTTCCTGTCACACACAAAAATGTTTTGACAATGTACAGTTATAGCAACTGTTTGGGCATTATTTTGAGCGCGAATCATGTTATTTATGTTTTGAGATCTCACCGAGTAATTTGGGAGCCCTTTAGACAAAACAAAATTAACTCTACATTGCCAGAATCAAAAATATAAGAAACACATAAGAAACTTTTGGTTGCCAAATGGCCCAAAAATTTAAGAAATGCCTACTAGCCCCGGACCTTAGTTTCTTATAAAAAAAATGAATGTATGGACTTTTGCCTAATACGCCAGTGAACAACGCGGAACTATCTCTCGTGGAAAAATTTTTCCACGAGTTCCGCGTTATGGACCTGGTCGAATTATTTCATTAAATATTTTGTTGAGTTTAATCTATTTTCAGGGGTATGATGCTCTTTCCCCCTGTCTCTAAGGTGTCCTCCCTAACTCTCAATCTTAGAAATACAGCATACCTGCTGGGAGAGTGGATGTGTTGATTTGTAACGCTAAATAGCTCTTTTTAACAAAGTATCAACCGTTGGCTTTTCTGTCCCTCTTTACCAGTCTCTCTCTAAGAACAATGTATTATAAAAGTAAAGAAGTACCTAAGAGACCCAAGTATATTCAGGATAGGGGTGCTTAGGTTGTGGTACAAAGCATCAATCCAAAATAATCATTCCTACCGGGAAAAAAGTTCCAGAAAAATAAATCCGTGGAAAAATGCCCAAACTGATTTGATTTCTCATAATTTATTTGGAAATTTCAATATTCCTGATCAGGGGTGCATAATGTTCAAACCTGCCTGGGAGCGGTAGAAATTCTCTGAAAGCCTGCCTGCATATCAACTTTGTACAGCTAGGGCAGAGAAGCCTATTACCAGAACAAGTAAGAATTCAGGTATCAAAACAGTAAGTTTTTACACATGGAGCAACGAAACAATCCAGAAGTCAAGGGCCGCATGAGAATCTCAGCTTTGAAGATTTCACTAAAAAACTGCATGCCACGTGGGAAGGTAAGAAAATTGGTTGGAGTACGCGCAGTGAGGATTGAAAAAGCAATGTGTCACCATTTTTTCTGCTATTATTCATCATCTTAAAGAACTATTGAAAAAACTGCCCGCAAAATATTGGTTTTTGAAAATAATTTCAATTATATTTCATAAAGAACTATTTAAGAAAAACTGCCTGCAAAATTTTTTTTTTTTTTTTTTTTTTTTTTATCAACTTTGTACAGCTAGGGCAGAGAAGCCTATTACCAGAACAAGTAAGAATTCAGGTATCAAAACAGTAAGTTTTTACACATGGAGCAACGAAACAATCCAGAAGTCAAGGGCCGCATGAGAATCTCAGCTTTGAAGATTTCACTAAAAAACTGCATGCCACGTGGGAAGGTAAGAAAATTGGTTGGAGTACGCGCAGTGAGGATTGAAAAAGCAATGTGTCACCATTTTTTCTGCTATTATTCATCATCTTAAAGAACTATTGAAAAAACTGCCTGCAAAATCTTGCTTTCGAAAAGCTGCCTGGGAACTTTGTTCCCATGTTTCCATGTTTATACACGCCTGTTCCTGATTTTAGTGATGTTACTTGATTTTACATTGGTCTATAAATTAAGTTTTCCCTATTTTGTTTTTACTTTCATATTTGAGACCTAAAACGGTAATCCGGAATTTCAGGAACCCAACATGAAGTAACTACAAATCACTGCCTCAAAAAAATGATATTTGCCCAGACTATTTTCACAAATGTTTGCCTGCTTCCAGCTAAAAGAGTAAAAACATCCCATGTTCCTGAAAACCCCTGGAAATGTTAACTGAATCATACCCACAGACCACGCTCACGTTTCTTGAACACTCATGTTGCCCCCCACAAAGAACAGAATTGATCAACATACATGTGTAAACATAATGAAATTTTTCAAAGGAACAGCTCCAGCCTATACTGGTGAAATATTTCACCCAATCGACCAAAACCGAGTAATGAGAAGGTCTAAGTTTAAATTAAACCTCCCATTTCGCAAAAGTAACACTGGCCAAAAATGCCTGTCCTACTTGGGGCCAAAAATATGGAATAGCCTTTCTCCTGATTTAAAACTACAAACAATATAAACTCGTTCAAACACAAGATAAAGGAAAATTTTTTCCAAAGGATACAGAGAGAAGAAAACAACGTATATGTGTTCTATTAAAACACGCCTCCTCTCCCATATATATGACTCGGCCCCACTAAATTATGCTCCATCCAAAATCACTTTTTAACATCTGTTGTTTACTTTTTTTTTTATTTTTTCTTTTGCAACCACATCTAAGGGGACCATTATGGAAATAAGGTCAATATGACCTGTTAATGCTATCCCTGCCACTACAATTAGGGGTGTTTTTAACATATCTATTTAATGAGAATTGTCATCCTATTTTATCTATTCTGTAGCTTTTTAAAACTTGTAAATTCTATTTATTTCTTGTAAATTGTTTCATTTTACGTGGCAAATTTTAACATACATACATAACATAACATACATATAAAACCTTTCTTGGATATTTTACTTTCTGCAGCCCTTCTTTGGAGCAGGCCGACTTAAAAGTGGTTTGGTTGTTTTGTTTCAGGGCTAATCCCCTTCTCTAGTTGGTGTATTACTTTTATGGATTATTTGTGCACTTTGAATGGAGCTTCGCACTTAATCAAACAGGACAACAAGAGAGTGATAAGTGTCAGTGCTATTGATATTTCTGCAGAAGGGTACCTGACTGACATACAGGCTGAGCACCTGGAATGGAATGGAAACAACATTAGTCTGAACATTTTTCGCTCAAATAAATTATTATTATTATTATCAATTTATTGCAGCGCAGCGGTAGCGAAGCTGTCATTTAGACGAGATTTATCTTGAAAATACGGGTCCCTATGTGAACAAAGGAACAGAGGAGCGACAGCCATGACTCTGAAGGCCTTTGTTCTGCACTGCACGACTCCAGAAAAAGAATGGCCATGACTCTAGCTCGTTGCGTTGGAAGCTGGCAACACTGCATTGCATGTCGAGAAGAAGGGATTTCACAGACTTTGGTACGTATCAAAATTTGCCTCTATATCATTATTGCAAATATGAGAGACTTTCTTTTTATCCTCTCTTTTATGCAACAACCGTATCTACATTCTTGAAATTACAGTGAAAATTTTTAATCAACGGGGGAATGAAACATGTTTATCACACATAAAGCTACAAAATTCACTTTTGCTAACAATGCCTACTTCATAATCAAAATTAACACACTTCCGATTCTCGTTAGACCTCTGGAATTGCCTCATAATGAGAACTCAAGGTAGAAAACCAGCACAATTTTTCCCAAGGCGATGATTATTTGGGACCATATGGTATCAGGCAGCTGAACATTGCATATATCTGCCATTTTTGATTTAGAGCCATTTGAAAGGGTTAAATATACATCTTGTGAAAGTATAAAATTGATTCTTTCAATATTCAGGCATACCTCCATATGTGCACATTATAAAGAACCAACTTCAGAAATTTTCGCTTGAACAAAAATCTTGAAAATATTTTTTGAAAGTCGACAAAATTTCCCAAAACATGTGGTTAGAGCAATCTAATCAATACTGCATTGGCCTTAACAGGACACATTGGTGTATGAAAAAATGTAGTTTCATTTTTTATTCCATCCTTCATTGGGCACAGTTTCATGGCACAAGCTAGTAAATTGCCAGCATTTATGTATTTAATGATATAATTACCGAAAAACGTGGGTACATCATTTCTTATACATCAACAAATGACAGTTACGTGATTTTGAAGCAATTATACATCCAAGCGATTTCGATAGTTCCGTGGAATTTTACTTTTTCGTGAACCTAACAACTATATAAAGCACCTGAAAAGTGGAAATGGTTCTAAAAAAATGTTATTATGGTTTTATTGTGTCTCAAACATGCTGCCTCATGCAAAGCGACACCTGACAAATGGGCCACAAGTTCAATAAATCATTACTCGTCAACCAAACGAGATATTGAGCTGAAATTAAATATCTAGGATCAACTCCTCATTACCTTGCTATGTAAAAAATTCAAGAAGATTTCTCAAACATGACTTGACATCCATCTGATGAAGCTATATGGAATTACCCTGCTCTGAGACTGAATTAGAAGGCTGAAGAACCCTTACATTGTATAAAATTCAGCCCGCTTGGAAAATTCCACTTATTTTTATGGCTTTAAAACTTACACATGCATAACTTTGCTTTCTTTTGTTTGAATCAAGCAAAGAAGCCTATAGTTCTGGATATTGAACAGAGATATTCAGGGAAAAAGGAAGCATCTTTAACTTGGAGGGGCACGGCACTTCAAAGGCACTTTTTCATAAGAAGGGCACTTTAATATAGATCGGGTTTTAATGATAAGAATGCTATACATGGCAGAAAATAATACCACAAGATTACTTGAGATTCCTTACTGATAATTACCTAATTTTTTGAATTGTCCTTTAACTCAAATCTTCCCTTGCAAAATTCGCCCTTATGGGGGGGGGGGGCAGATAACTAGATAACTGCTCGTGAATGGTAATGAGTAACCGCCCCCCCCCCCCTCTAACGTTGGCAGACTATTCTTCTGAGCTGCACTCACTTAACTCCATTAACAGCTAGTTTTACGTTGGCAACTTACATAACAATACAAAAGCTAATTTAAGCCAACAAAATTCAAGCCAATCTTTTTCACATGATGTTCTTACTTGTATGGACAGTAGCAGTTTCCAGTCTGCAATTCAGGGTAACAGTACTCGCCTAAAAGCAAATATTTATTATCATGAAAGGGGCTGGGAACCGCCACTTTCCATAAATAATCAGATTGCCTTGCCGGTCAACAAACAGCTTCGCCATCACAAATACTGAATTTCCCGCGATTTTCAACCATAAACAATGTTAAAATAAAGCTACACATACATCAAAATAAGCTTCACTACAGTTTCATTCAATAATTTGCTGCTAGAAATGGTAAATGGCTTGTTTCCGAGGTACCCTGAAATGCAATCGGTTTGTTATGAATAATTAATTTAGGAATTAGGCCTAACTTCAACGACAAGGCATCTTTTGAAAGGATTTGACGATTCACAAAAACATCAACATGTGCTAAAAATCATATCATCTGTTGTTGAAATATTTAAGGATCAAAAGTACCAACATACCTCACTAAAATAACTATTCTTCTTTGATCTTTTTGAACTATTACATCGTCGCCATTGGCGGGCAGTGCCGCTTCGGCAAATTCGCCACGAAGGTCTGAGCAGACCATGTCAAGCCTGTTTAACAGGTCTATCCACAAATAAGGCATAACCAATCGCTCTATTGTTATTGTGATCCCTTATAAGGAGGCATTAATCCCATAAAGGGCAATCTATATTGTTATCGTTATCTATAGTTATTCTAAATATGGTAGTTTTATTGTGTAGCATTTGAATAGAGTTTCAAATTGGGCAAAACTTATTGTTTAGTTTTTTATGGACCCCATAGACCAAAAAAAACAGGTTTTGACTGGTCTACGATAAGGAAATAAATTCTTTTGTCTCAAATGTCCTGGGCAGGGTAGGGACAGGCCAGAGGGTGGAAAAGGGTGTTTCGTGAAACATGATAGCGCCACGGGGGGTGGGGGGTTCTTGGTCAAATTTTTGGTGGGGGTTGCCGCGAGCATCTTCAAAAGGGTACCGTTGGCTAGACTAATTTTTACGAAAATGGTACCCTTGGCTAGACCAATTTGACCATTGTCTGAACCAATCTTTACGACAATGGTACCCTTGGCTAGACCAATTTTGACCATTTCCTCGACCAATATTGTCAAATTTGTGCAAAATATGATATCATGACCGTTCGCTAGACCAATATTGTCAAAAATGATACCCTTGGCTAGACCGTTGCTGGCGAAAATTGCAAAAAAGTATACTTTTGGCTAGACTAGAAGTCCGAAAAAGTATACCCTTGCACGCGGCACATCCCCAGGGCACATCCCCAGGTACCTTTACTATGGAAGAACCCCCCCCCCCCGTGGATAGCGCTGTCCAAAAGTTGCTCGAAATACACGGCATTTTTCAAGGAAATTTGACCAGTGGGCCAAACTAACCACAAGGGCCCATTTCCCGCGGCAAAAAGATGGTGCAAATATACGAATACAGCATACAGCGTGACCATGTGCTATTCAGGGATCATCGTACGGAAATTTTAGAACTGCTCAATTTCATTTCATTTATAAATTCTTGATTAGGATTTCCCCAAACATCTTTCATAAAGTGATCCAATAAGTTTGAAGCTCATTGACAGAATAAGAAAAACTTTGTAAACATGCGAGCCAAACATTTTGGTTTCTGTTACTTAGATATGCTTAATATCGGTTAGGGAGAAGTTTGCAATTGCTTATTGCCCCTGTGCTTATTGCCCCTGTGCTCTTTCCCAAAGGATTTTGTAGAATTCAAAGAGCTATCTTTGTGCGACCTGAGGAGAGCGGTCCCTTGCCAACCTTGCCCACACTCGAATGGGCTCCGCATTGCGTGAAATACAATTAGCATTGCATTATCAGCATTCAGAGAAAAAAATTTGGTTCATGTTGCGAAATTTTCTCAAACAAGCATTGCAGAGAATGTTCGGAAATTTTTTGAGTACAGCAAACTTTCGAGTAAAATATCCCAAAACTGAGGTTTTAGAACTCCCCATTTCGTTATTTAGAACAGCCCAGAACTGAGTAGTTAGAAGGTGAAGTTACAGTTCTTAGCACCAAGCCAAACTCCGGGATTGTAGAAACAAAGAAGAAGTAATCGAATATGCAACCCCTCCTTGTCATGGCGTTCAAGTGGTGGGACCCTATGTGGGATCGAGTCCTGTCCGCCTGAATGTTCTGACAACACAACTCCACCACAGCACCTTCTGCCAGTGTTGGAAAATGGAAGACCCAAGGATGACCCCTCTATAAATTGTACAGCAAAGTCTATCTAATACGTCTAGAATGCTTAAACAGAAATGTGCATCTAAGGCGGAGTGACCATGTCTCTCAATTGCACTAAAGGGGTAAAACGACAAAATAGTTGAACGGGGATTTTGCTCCACTACTGGGCCAGGAAGAGGGCCTACTGGGCCAATGGCCCATCAGTTACAATGTTAAAAGATGCCCTGTCGAAATATCTCGAAAAGTTGCTCATAATTTCCTGAAAAGTTGCTCAAAAGTTGCCACTTTTTCAAAAAGTTGCTCAAAAGTTGCTCATTGATTGTCACCTGTTTAAGGCCAAGTGCTATAGATGTATGAATAATTGACAAATGTGCATTAGATTAGCGCCAAGGATGCTCCGAGAAGTGTTTTTCCATTTTATTTCAACATTTACTCTTATGAGGAAACTGCAGCCTCCTGGAAGTTTGAGCCATTTGACGCTAATAATGTTGGAACCATGTAACACATCTTCAATATTTCAGCAGGAACCATTTGTAGCCACTAGCTTATAAACAACAACAACCACAACAACAACATTGATTGAGGATTAATAATAATCATCATTGTCATCATCATCATCATCATCACACTGATAATAGTCACAAATCGTTAATTTCAAATACCAGTTCTTCACAAACCAAGACGTTGAATCCCAGCCTGACCAGAAAACAGATCCTTTCCATGTATAATTTCATTACTGCTGTAGAGAATAAACAAAGTATCATAGAAATTGTTAAAACATTGCTCTAAAATAAGGAAAAGTTTCTCAATGTTGCAAAAGTTGCCCAAAAGACTTCAAGTTGCCAAAAAGACTTCAAGTTGCCCGAAAGTTGCCCAGCAAATTGTGGACGGGGCTAAAACATGATCTTGTTGGGGAGATGAAGTGCTGACCCTATTGTTTTGACACATTGTGTTTCTGCTTTGTTGAGAGCGAATCGACGTTGGGGCTCACGTGGTCATGCGTATCGCTGCTTTTGTTTCTTCCCTTGTTCTCAACGGTGAAGCTAATTTGCATGTTACATAAGTAAAGTAAATTGTTACTACGCATGCGATCTGGAGCCCTTTTTGGGGGATTCCTTGAGGCTCTCAACTTAGCCTGTTCATATCCCCAACAAGATCGGTCATATCTTTTTCGAGTGAGACGCGAAAAGCCATTATTTATTGACGTGAAGCGTGAAAGTGCAAACATTGTTCGTGAAACGTGGAAACCTAGCCTATATCCATTTACGTGGAACGTGATATGCAATAATTTCGATAAATTCTGATGGGTTTCAAATGCTTCGAGAAACTAAAAAGTTTTGCATGAAAATTATAGCATTTTTTGTGTTGTTGTTGTTTTTGCTGTTTTTCTTGCTTTAAACAAAAAATTGCAGTTTGGTGCAAAACATAATATTCATGCTTCCACGCGGCTTATACGATCATACCCCTCGCAGTTTCTTCGATTATCTCTTATTGTCATCTGGGTATGGGCTCTGGAACCCCAGGAAATACCATTGACCAATAGGTGGTTCTTTGCTCTATGGTCCAGCAGGCCCCATTCATCATTTTTAGGTGCTCAATGCAAGCCAGTCAGGCAGTCAGAGCCAAAGCACTGTGATCCAGGGCATCGAATTTATACCAAAATTGGAAGTTTTAGACTCCTGGTTGATTCTGGGCTTGAGACATACACCATAACATAGGGGTTAATTTGCTGCAAACAGTTTCAAGATCAGGCAACAGAAAGCAGATATAATGACTTTTAAAATTAGGCCTACATGTTATTGTTTTCATGGCGGCCTACAATTCGTTGTTTTTCTAGGCTCAGACTTCAACGATCTTCTTCATTTTGGTCTTATTCTGATCCCCTAAATGTGTGCTTCGAGACAATGTAAGGCATATATTTGAATAATTTGCCTTTTTTTGACCGATTTTTCTGTTTTTAGACAAATCATTCTGAACAAATCAATTGTAAAATTCAAAGCTAAAGACAAAAAATATATGTTTCACTATGCTCTTCAAAACAATTTCAAAAATTAGAAACACCTTTGAGCAAGTTTCTACCAAAGGGCTCGTGCCAATTCGTACCCAAAAAGTCTGTGTATGAGTAATTTTATTTAAAAAGTTTCGATTTGATTTCTAAAATTTCTAGATGAAATGAAAGGACTTAAGGTGATTGGACCTCTTACATGATAAAACAATGTAATGATGATTGATGAACATTTGAGACATTTTACATGGCATTGTTTGTTAAAATTCTAGTGAAATCTACAAATTATGAATTCGTTGTTTATAACTGGCTTGAGACATCTTTAGTGGGGTCACTGCATCTGCATTCTTCCATAGCCTGGTAATGATACATTTTTTTCCGTGAAACGTGAAGACGCAATAATTCTAAACGTGAAATGTGAAATTGAACATTATATTTCCGTGACTCATGACCCTGACCCAAGGAAAGTTTCAAACTCTGTTCTGGTCAATTTTTTCAAAGATTGTCTATATTTTGGTGATCTTGGGAGTTCAGTTTCATAACATGAGCTTTCTTTATATTCTGGGCTACACGTTTTTTTTTTATAAGAAACTTGGATCAGCACTTAGTACTAAAAGTTTCTTAATTTCGCATGAAAATTTCGGTGTTTTAGTAGTAAAAGTTTCTTAATTAGTTTCTTATTTTTTTGGGCCTAAAATTGCGGTATTGTTCGAAGTTGAGCCTTCTTCTCGAGAAAGGGCTTCCATTTTGCATTGACATTGCCATCAAGAAGAAGCCATGCACATCAAGGCAAAAATGTACCAATTTTGCAGTTAAAAGTCAAGAAAAGGCGAATGTACCTTTGTTAGAGAGACATAGAATAAGAGAGACATACAGAAATAAAGTTTTAGAGTTTCTTAACTGTTCTTGAGCGTAGTACTAGAGTTTCTTAAATTTTTGGTCATCGTAGTACTAGTTTCTTATAAACCAGTTTCTTATAAAAAAAAACGTGTACTCGCCCAATATAAGGAATTGGTTTCAAGAAACTGAACTCTCAGCAGATCACCAGGAATAAAATCCTAAATACTGGAACAAACATAACTTTCTCTTCATCTGGTTAATTTTACTCAAGATTACTTCGTCCAGAGCTAGACACAGGCATGCATGACTAATTTTAATGAAGGAACAGATATGACACCGCACCGATGGAAATTTAAGAGCACTGCGCTGCGTATGCCCCCCCCCCCTTCTTGAAGCTGGATTGGACCATTTTGTGACTGTGAAAACGTGGCGTGATTTCGTGAATTTAGGGCCGCCCGTGAACGTGAAAATTCACTTTCCTGCACGGGAATTCGCGAATCGATGATTAATATGGGGGAATTCGTAAAGCTCTAACTATTAATATCGTAAAACATTCTTACTTTCAACACATCATATATGACGTGATTCATAAAAAACTGTTACAAAATGATGCAAGTTTCCAATTTGGCACAATGGGATGAAGATAGACATTTTAATAGACAGGGAATATCCTAACAATGTTACTTGTACCAAATCGACCATAGATCCAGAATTCACCCGGTACATTTCTTTATTTTAGCCGGAAGTGTCATTTTTGATGACGTCAACTACTGAAATTTTGAGAACTATAACTATAGCTTTTCAAAGGTGTGTTTGATCAGCTTCTACATGACACAGTTGAATTCAGCTTGATTAGAGCTTTCGAGTGATATGTAACCTTTTATATTTTGATGAAGTTAGACAAATATTTATGACGTCATCAGTCCTATGACGTCATCAGTCCTATGACGTCATATTTGACATTTCTTATAATCGTGTAAATCAAATTTTTTCACTGAACTTTACAAAATCGATCATGCTAATTCTGAATACACAGTCAATTTATTGTCATTATGTCTGGAAATTAAATTCTCCGCCAATTGGTTTAAAAACTACGTTTAAAGTTCATCTGATTTCCATCTTGCTTTCCGACCCCTGTTTTGTGAAACTCTAGCGATCCATCCCAAAAAGCACACAAAATTTGTTAGGGGCCCCTTTTGGTCGGGGGCCCTTAGTTCTTGAACTAAGGTGACCTAAACTGCGTTACCCTACTGCCTTCAGGATGGTCACAGTCATTGATCTAATGGACCGATTTCAAAGATTGTCGATGCAAGCATTGAAAACACTCGGAGGAGACTAGAAGGCGATAAGTAATCTTTTTGGCATACAACGAACATGTAGAATAAATACAGCTGTCTGTGCAGCTCAAAGCAGAAGAATAGTCTTCTGGGAATAGCATAGTATAAACGGCTGTAAATGGTGATGTAATTCTTCCCTTTGATTCAAAGGCTTTCGGCGGAACTTTCGGCGTTTTACTATAATTCTATTGTGAACTCCTTTGGTACCTTTATTATTTTCAAAGCGAGAGTTTATAAAAACAGCGTTTTTCCACAGGGACCCAAGGAAAATGTATCAACTCCCCAATGAAAGATGCCCTACTCCGTTGCCGTCTTTGCCATTGCGCTCCGTGCCTCACTTTCGATTTCTTGCCTTATGGCATTACGTCATAATCTCGCAATCGCAAAGGAGACTACGAAGAAGGGCTAGTTTTTCATGGGGTGGTTGATACATCTTCCTAGGGTCCTTGTGGTTATTCTTCAATCGAACAAAAGTTTTAGCCTGCGCGAAGTCGTTCTTTGGGACAATTGAAAAGGGCGGAAAATAGAAAGACTGCGCATCACCAAAGGATTTCGAGGATCGCTGATTCAGCAACATGAAAATATATAAATGTAATCCGTTCTTTCAAACTTTCCATTTCTGAACAAAAAACGACATTGCGGAAGCTAATTTTCAATTGTTTTATAAGAACCAATCCATTGCCTTCATTGTTTAAGAATCCAGGCTGACTTGCAAAATTGTAGGTTCGTATACGCAGGTTTTTAATTTAATCACAAGTCTATCACCCTTCTTGTTTTCATTTTCGGAATTTCATGATGTCACAACGTCAAATGACATGACTGATGAACCGATGTATTAAAACACTGTAATTTTGAAAATAATGAAAAGATCGAAAACTTTCACAGGAAAATTACAGTAAAAGTATTTAATGCGAGAACAAAATGTAAATGATTGATACCAGCTTTTTTCAAAACGCTGGCACCAATTTGGAAAGAAGGATGTTACCAGAGATGTGATACTTGCTGATAAGAATTCTGACTCCCCTGATTGAAGTACGATGGCTTATAAGACATGATACTGCATGTATACATGTAAACTTTAACCAGTATAATCATATACATAAAATTATTCTACATTCACTTGATCTTAATTTTCCATATTAAACAATGACTCAAAACGATGCCTACCTGCCCAGAATACAAGTGTTACAATAGAAAAATGTACAAGGTTTAATAGTCGATATGTAAAGAACAAAAACGTTTTTGCTCACAGCTTTAAATTCAATTTGACCATTTCCAAGTTGTCAGTTCATTGTGGAATTATGATCCATATACACTCTCGTCACTGTATGCTATGTACAGAAAGAAGTCCTCTTCGTGGTGCTCTTGGTACAACTGTCCCATTGTGGCACTTGTTGGTGGAATCACATTATTTACAAAGAAGAACAAAGCATCTTCGGCACGGAGGTGGATTCTTTTCCTTATCAGGAAGTAGAACTGGCCAACTGAAATGAAATTTAATTTCACATTCAAATTGGTGTTACAGACGTGACCAAAAGCTTCAGACCACATTTTAGTCGTTACATTTTTTCGCGCAACGAGATGCAATGGTACGGCCCTACCTATTTTACTCTCATTGGGTCGTTTCAGGTAAGATTTCTGTGAAAATTCCTAATGTCGATGTTGGTTTTTTCAATTTTGCGCCATTTTGCTATGCCGTCACAATTGAGTCTATAGAAATTCTCGGAAATCGTAGTAGTCCTGCCGACAAGGGGGTTGACCTAAAAAATGTGTTCCTCAGCTGGATTTTACATCCACCCATGCAATGCAGAATTCATTTCTCTGATTTGTTTGCAAAATATCAAAACTCTGTGAAACATAAAGCTTCAGGGAAAAAGGTAGCGGAGGGCCTTCAGTTCACAGCTCTGGCCATAAGTTTAAGACCAACCCTTTACTTTTAGTTTGAAGTAACACATGACATAGTTATTCGGAATTACTTTTGAAGAATTGTTTTTTTATTCGAATTATCGAATACAAAAAGATTCTACATTATAAGCACAAAATTCCTTTACGCTTTTCCAAGGATGGCTTTAAACTTTTGTCAACAGCTGTGGACTGACGGTCCTCTTCTGTCTTTTCCTCCTTTGAAGTCGTATATTCAGCCGAGTTTGGATACCGGGGGGGGGGGGGTCACTACAATATGTACCAGTACGGGATGTGCCATTTTTTGGGGTACTTTTTTCAGGCTGAAAATAAATTTTAGGGTGTCACTTTTCGCAACATCACAAATGAACATAAATTATGGGGTGTCATTTTGGAAGAAAAACGCTTCAGAGTATTGAATTTGATCTAATTTCAGATACTTGGTTAGAATTTCGAATTTTGGTCACAATTTTAGGGTATCTGTTTTGAATGGCCCTTAAATTTTGGGGTGTGGTTTTTGAAAAATTCATAAATTTTAGGGTATGATTTTACAATTCAAAATGGCACACCCCCGTCATCCGCCTATTGAAGTTACCCCC
>REGL01000687.1:0-10160 GCA_004194395.1 Aurelia aurita complex sp. Pacific | reverse complement strand
CACAATTAGCAGCCACGTATCTGTTTACCATATTTGCGTTGTTTCTTGCCTTCCTTCCTTCTGCAACCACCACTGGCACTAAATTGACTGCGAAATCACATAGGCTACTCTGAGATCTGAGTTTGTGTATACCTTAGTCGACGTCACATCCGCTATCGCCCCAGACTCCAGACTGGTCAAAATAGCCCGGCAGTGTCCACAAAAAATTGTCCAAAAACGCTACTTTAGTGGGGCATAACTCCGGAACCACGCATCGGAATTTAATTCGGTTTTCGGTTTTCAACTCAGCTCAACATCCTCTATCATAATCAAGAATAAAACATTTTGGGTTTAGGTGCACTTTAATTATATTACTGTGTGTAGGCCAGATGATAATCTGTCAGCAAATCACAATATAGCACCTTCAATCATTCACAAAATATGTTGAAACCAACGTAACAAATCCCAAACATTAAGTACTCCCTTGTCTCTACTTCCGAAAGCATAGTTTTCCTTGCCCCTGTAACTTCCCCTCCCCTTTATTCGATGCTGTGATTCTAAGGAATGTCTTCAAGGCTGAATTTACAAGCAGTCACATTAAGGTCACATCGATCAACATTGACTGAGGGGAAAGGGGATGCAGTCTCACAATTGTTGTGACGAATTGTCTAAAAATTAACAAACATGTGTTTTGGCTCTTGACGGAGAGAAAAAAGATCTAATTTTGGAGAACTTTGAGGGAGGGGGCAGTTCAGTAGAGCTTCATTTGATTCTATCAATGGAAGATAAACCATATCCATGACACAGAAAATGAAGGGCACAAGCTTACAACTTAAAGAGTAGATAAGATTTTTCTCTCGGATCACACCCTCCTTTATGCAGGGTTAAAAACGATGCCTTTAGATGGAAGCGCCATCCTATACACTGCTAGTACATAATTTTTCGATGGAGAATTGCCTATCTCGTAAAGACAAAGCTGAGAATGCCAGTGGGCCAACAGGCCTAGAAACGTTCCTAGAGGAAAATTGAAAACAAAGAAATAATACATGATTTATATCTTTCTAGGCCCCTATAGCCTCGAGCCCCCTGGTAACTACCCTGGTTAACCCCCACCCCCCCCTTCTCGACGGTTCTGACTGCTTCCAAAGGGACTCGAGACTGCCCAAGCTAAATTTCAACGCTACTGTACATGGAGAGTTGGTCAAGGGCGTTCAGGGACGAACTTTGGCACCATCATACCTCGATGACGTCATCATATACTCAACATGATACGACGAACATGTGGAGAACATGAGGGAAGTTTGGAGAGCAAAGAAAGGAGGATAAGAGGGAAAGGGTATACTTTCTGAAAGTAGATGTGCAACAGCCATTTTTTCAATGTTAGAGCAAACACTCTGAAACAACATAAGATTAATCATAAATACAAGTACAACAGACGAGTATTACTAAAGTCGGAAGTGCCAGGCACATGCCGGGTGTCCTAAAAAAATGTACACGGATTTGGTTGACTTCAGCGATGTGAATTTAGCTTCAATCAATGTCTAATCACTCTAAAAATGCTCATCGATAGTTAACTTGAACATAGGTACCTCGTTTGTTGGTACTGGTGCTTTGAGAGCAGACATATTCATCTCGAAAGCTCAAAATTGCCTGTTCCTGCAAACCAGAGCTTTATACTTTTGGCCTAAGCAATTTCTGAAGGCACAGCGTATAAATGAACGATAGCCTTGATAACATTTGAAAAATATTATATCTTGTGTTATTCTGTTTTCCAGAAGTCAGTCCCCCCCCCCCAGTCACCCATTGGGCAGTTTCTTAACTTTTCATTAATTTCAGTTCTTGATTTCGATTAGCCTGCGTGCAGACTTTACTATTCTACTGCAAAGGAGAGCCATTGAGAAACTTGTAAAATCTTCATAGGCTCTCCTTCGCAGTGGAAAGTAAAGTCTGCACGCAGGCTAGATTTCGATGTGCTTCTGAAACTTGCTTAGGCCAAAAGGCCAAAGCTCTGGTTTGCAGATACAAGCAAATTTGAGCTTTCACGATTGATATTTCTGCTCTCAAAGCCCCAATATCCACAAACAAGGTATCTATCTTCAAGTTAACTATCGAGGAACATTTTGAGAGTGATTAGCTATTGATTAAAGCTAAATTCACATCGCTGGAGTCAACCAAATCTGTATACATTTTTGGCGACACCCGGTAGAAGGATGCAATTTTGTAACTCTGGTTTGGCCAAGTTTTGGGAACGACTTCCCGATTAACCCTGCAACATCTGACAGACATGTAGAACATTAGAACATTTTGAAAGATACAACAGGCAGAAATACTCTTGTAAAACAGACAAACTCTGAAAAAGTTAAAATACATCAATAGAATAACAAGATAATAAATGTAGATAATCTACGTAAATACAAGTTTTGGTCGATTTTCCCCAGACTTTATCAAATTTTTTACACAAACATTCGGTCCATTTGGAGAATACAGTTTCATACCAAACGCACTGTAATAGCGAAGCCATTTGTCCCGCTAGAACAAATTACATTCTGTAACAATTAAACACCAAGTAATTTAATTACAACTACATCACCTCTCGTAAGAGGAAGTACATCTTAATACCATTTCTAGCTTTTCTATTTTGCGCCTAACTCGGATTTTAATGAAAATACATTTTTTAGTCCGGTCTGTTAGCATAAATATTAGCCACAATCGTGTAAAATATTATACCAGCATAAAACTTGGCAGACATGAAATTTTACATGCTGAAAACGAACAGAAACAGATACAATCTGGAAGATGCCCCCAAATGCTATTTTAACGGGGTACTTGGTCCCAGTCTTCTATAGGGGAATATCGTATATAGCATATATGATATTGAGGGTGTTAAAATCTTAACAAAGTTGCGTTTGAAGTTCAGTGCATTAAATGAGCATAGGTTTAGGCATAGATTCAACATCGTAAGTCCACTATGCAATTGCGGTACCGCAAACGAGGATAATGAGAATTTCCTCCTGCACTGCCCCTTGTTTGATCATCTTAGCAGAAACCTCCTTGGCCAGCTCTCGGAAATTCTGAGCTTGGATTTATCCAACTTTGGTGACGATTTCGTTTGCTCACTGATGTTGTATGGAAGTTCTGAACTTCCACACATTGTCAACAAACTGATTCTTGAAGCTACTTTAGAGTACATCAAATCATCCAGGCGTTTTGTTTCAATAGACTACAAAAATTGATATAGCCCTTGAAAACAGGAATTTCGTTCACTGTATCTGTCTAGACTATGTCTGCAGTGTTCTTGTCGTATGTGTGTGTCTGTGACTGTGTATACTTTTGTTAGTTTTGCTTTTCTTCTTTTGTTGGAACATAGTCGTAAGAGGAAGACGGACTGGAGGCACTAAATTCCTAACTCTTGATAGATTCCTCGAGCCTGCACCTCAGAAGGACCTCTGGGTTGTTCATGTTGCTCTTCAAACCTTAAAGCGCCAATCACAATGGCGAATTGTGTAATCTAGGGCTTTCCCTCTCTTACGACTATTATTGGAACAATTTAAATTTAATTGTAAGTGCCATACATAGTGGGAACTCGCTGACTATAAATCCTTTCCCACTATGGATGGCACGTAGTTGTTGTGTTTTAAATGAATAAAGAAAGAAAATAGGGGACAGGGCATGAAAGCCCACGCGACCATGCAAACGAGCGGTAATGCATAATGAGCTGCAGGAAATTTTCCAACATATATCCCTTTTTCGTGTCTCATTCTGTTACTCATTTTAGATAAAGCAACTTACAAAGTCAAAGAAAAGTTACCTGACATAGACTGTATCTCTGGTACAATTTGCAATCAATGTAGCAGATAAAGAGGCGTATATTATTCAAGTTATGGGGAGGTTTCCAAGAAATTTCATTGTTTAAATGGTAGTTTTACAGTCCTAACTGCAAAAACTTTGAGGAATGTCCAGCTGCCCAGAGCATCTGTCAGGCGAAGAAGATTACTTCACAATCATTTTCAGAGATTATCCCGCAAAAGAGAGTCTAGATTTAAAAAATGCTGTTCTTGTGTACCTCATCTTTTTGTGATTCGAACTGCATTGAATCAAATTGATATTTCACAGCAAAGGAAGGTTTTCCTTCCCGCCTACACACAGGAAGCCAATGCGGTTGATTGAACGATAATAAGTATACAGCTTCAAAAAAGTTAATTGTAATTTTTTCTCTTCTTTGTTGCAACATAGCCGACAAAAGTTTTCTTTTGTCTGAGGCTCCCGTCGGGTTCTTCTCCACGCTCTGATCAGATCGCATTTTCTCCTAAAATTGACCAATCAGGTGCCGTCGTTGTATTTACTTCCGCGTTTCGCAGCAAAACTTAGGCCATTTTCGGCGGTTTTGACCACTCTCCGGAAAAAAACATTGCACGATCGGATAAATCGATTTTCATCAAAATTTCACTTGGAGAAGATTTTCCATGCTTTGGACCATAAGTGTTTTCGGTGTGGCTTTGCGATCATTGAAAATAGCAGAATTGTGGCATTTTTAAGCTCAATGCAGTAATTCATCGGTTACCGATTCTAAGGAATGGTGGCACGGTATATCGAAAAAGACATCACGAAATTGTTCTTTTTGGGCCAGATTGGACGCACAGCTCTTCCCGAATTCTTCAGCGTGGCAAGTTCATATATTCGTTATTCACCGTTGATATATTCATATTTCTGTTCATTGGAATTGGATGTGTTGGTATTTGACGATGGCATGTTGCTGATGTAAAATGCTGCTCAAAGTTCTCGCGCCCATTATTGTCGACTGTGTTGCTTGCTGCTGAGACTGGCTGTAGATCGCGGCAGAAAAAGTGGATGTTTGTTCATCTGAGGTATGTGTATGCACTAGTTCTTCTTCAGGTTTTCATTTTATACTCTTCTTTTTGCTAATTATATAATCTGTAATCGATGAATGACTGCATTGAGCTTAAAAATGTCACAATTCTGCTATTTTCAATGATCGCAAAGCCACACCGAAAACACTTATGGTCCAAAGCATGGAAAATCTTCTCCAAGTGAAATTTTGATGAAAATCGATTTATCCGATCGTGCAATGATTTTTTCCGGAGAGTTGTCAAAACGGCCGAAAATGGCCTAAGCTTTGCTGCGAAACGCGGAAGTAAATAAAACGACGGCACCTGATTGGTCAATTTTAGGAGAAAATGCGATGCGATCTGACCCGACGGGAGCCTTGGACAAAAGAAAACATTTGACGGCTATTTCCGTACTGCGTAATTGTTCGAATACGAGAGTTCGATGTGAAGTAACATTAACGCCTTCCTATATTATACTGCAAGGAGTGAAACTCTCCTTCAAGCCAAATTCAATAAACCGTTTTGTCTTCGCTCGCATTCCGCCATCCAAAGTCTAAATTCGTAAGGCAACATTTCAAAATGTTCCTCAATCATCGAACTATATTTTGCAATACATTGTTTCTTCATCTGCAATGTTTAAAATGCGAAAATCTGCCACTTTTTCGATGCAGGTCTAGTCAAATTCACTTTCTCCCTGTTATGCTTGCACCATCGAATGGTAACAGAGTGATCGAATTTCGAATGTTTTCGTCAACTAGCGTCGCACTGCTTTGATCAAAGGAAGCTCAGCAATTCAGAACGAACAAAGCCGAACAAGTTGCCCTGAAACCTATTGCTATTGCTGTACTTACAATAGAAAAGTTTTCAAGAAAAGTTATGTGCTTCTAACGAAAGAAGAAAGGTAAATGTAAAGTTCTACCTGGTGGATTTTGTTTATTTGATTCAAGAGCTGAGTAGTAATTGTTTCACTTTACTACTAAATATGCAAGAATTGCGATGCCTTCTGCTCGGCTTCTGAATCAAATAAACAAAATCCGACTGGCAAAACTTTAGATTTACCCTTCTTCTTTCGTTAGAAGCACATAACTTCTCTTAAAAACCACCTGTCACCTGCACAAGACGAGAGTTTTCCCCACTGGTTTCAGCGCAACTTCTGCGGCTTTGTTCGTTTTGAATAATTGGTTGAGAGAATTCCTTTTGTCTGCAGTCGCTAATTGCTTTGAATTGAGGTGTCAATCAAAAGCAACTGATGCTATTGAAGCTAATGGACCTAATTACTAATGCAGAATACAACCTTTCCTATGTGAGCACTGTGCACTAGATATACGATATGCAAATAGGAAACCACTTTCTGGTGTTACTTCCACTTATGACAAAGCCATGAACCCCAGTGAGGCAATGAGTCTTGACTTATTTATCAGAGTCCCCACATTCGTCGGTAATCATTTCCTCTGAATTTCAATACTTTTCACCTCTTCCTCTATCCCATGGACAAACGGTATTCTTGTAGGAACAGACTGCACATATTCAATGTATTCTTCCCCAAAGAAGCGTACTAGAGCACATTCTTCGCTTTTCACTCTCTCTTCAAAGAACATCCACGAGGCATATGCATAGGCAGGAGCACAAAAGGGGTTGCATAATAGAAGCTGAGTGCCTGAAAAAGAGAGAAAAAGAGGATCTGATTGGTGGAGAAGTTATACCATACGCATTTCTGTGACTTCAAAAAATTTCGTAGAAAAAGATATCAACTTCCTTATATTGCACAGTTGACATGGCCACTGCTGGGGCTACAATCAAGATTTAAACAAGAGACAAGAAAATAGACCGCACCTGCCATAAAATAATCAATTTTTGATGAGTGAACAAAAAAGCTGAAGACCATTTAATTTTCACTGTGCTTTGCTCTTATGATTATTTACATGCAAGTCACAACCTACATATTCATAAGTCTTGGACCCCAACACGGGATTGAATCCAAATGGGAGTTGTACAAGGATCAGGATCGGATTCAAAACAGCCAATGCTCAGGATCAGATCCAATTCAACAAGCAATGCCTACTTGCAGAATGTGTTGCAACTCCTCCAGCATATCTTAGTTTATCATACAAATCTAACTTAGTGGAATATAAACTTTTTGCAATGAGTCAAACTTCATTTGTCATTGAAAAACTTTTTGTAAAATTGCGCTCAAGCTCTACGTTGAGAAAGTTCACTTCGCATGGATAGATTCATTTCAGTGGAAATCAGAAATTCAAAACAAACAACTCCCTTAACATTTCTGCTCAATTTGTGAGTTGTAGCTCAGCTCACTAAGTAGTTGTATTTAAGTATGAAACACAGATACAGATATTGAAATGAGACATTAGCAGCGATCTTCTGGTATACCTTTTGTCTCATTTTAATTATTTCCTTTGAAATTTTGCACTCTTTTGCCTCATCTCTGATCGCATTTTTTTAATATAAACAAACACAAAAGGCTTTGAGCAGAAGCATTGTTTACTCTAACTTCAATTATTGTCCGTTAATTTGGTATCTTTCTTCCATGAAGTCGCTTCATAGAATTGAAAAGTTACAAGAGCGTGCACTAAGATTTCTTTACAATGATCAAAGAGCTCAATATACAATGATTTACTCCAAAAGTCACAAAGATGTACTATGCACGTCTCAATTCAAAGAAATCTTCTTCGCATTGAAATTTACAAAACAGTGAATAATCTACATCCACCATTTATGAAAAAATTCTTCAAATTCAGATCTTCTCACTATTCTACCAGAAATCCGTATGACTTAAAGCATACCAGGTGAGTCAGAAAAAATGTGAGGTGCTTGGTAGACTGTGACGTCGCATTTAGCCACCTGACCGTTGTGAACTAAATTATTCCGTGCAGCCATAAATCTGACTTAGATCATAAACCTTTCCCTATCGAAATCAGTCATGTGATGCATTATTTAAAATAGATTTTCTTCCTAAGACTTTGTATGTGGGCCTTGCAAACTGGGAAACCTTCAGCATTTTAGCCTTTGCTAAAGCTGCAGGTACACATAGTATTATCAGGGGAGAATGAAACAGTTCGGAAATAGTGTTTGCTCCCCTGGGATGCCTTGTCATAACTTTTCCTGCAAAGAGAAATATGTTTGAGAGACAGTAAAAACGCATGCTTCTTTACGTTGTAAAGAGATTTCCAACAAGATAAACGCGCTGTATCATGACAAAACTATTTCATTCTCCCCTGATAATACCAAGTGTACCTGCAGCTTTGGCAAGGGTAAAATGCTGAAGGGGCTCTATCAAGATTTCATAAGTTTGCAAAACTCCCATACAACGTCCTATGAAGAAAATATTTTTTGATTAATACATCAAATGACCGATTTTGATGGGGAAAGGCTTATGATCTAAGTTAGACCTCTGGCTGCAAGAAAATATTTAATTCACTACGATCGGGTGGCTGAACGTGACATCACAATCCGCCAAACACCCCACGCTTTTTCTGACTCACCCGGTATAAGACCAAATCAAGTAATTTTTGGTTCAAACAGTCTCGAGTCCGTTGGCCCTCAAAATATGGAATGGCCTACCAAACAAAATGAGATCTGCAGGAAACTTGAAGAGCTTTAAACTTTTGATAAAGCAATAGAATGGCCCAGAATGTAAATGCAGTGCCTGCAGTAGTTTTATTTTTATTCAACATTAAGTTTTATATACATTTAAATTTCATTTGAGTTAGATTAGTTAACTTTGTACATATTGTATTATTTGCTAGCTAATGTAAATATCAAATTAATAAACGAACAACAGCAACAAAGGGTTTCTCAACTCTCTACATATTCTTCTATCAGCACCACTGTGGATCCGATCCCAACCATTTCCACAAAACCTTTATGGGATTGGATCAAAATGGGATCACTTTAGAAAGCTAATCATGTTTGGGTACGAATAACAAATCCAAATGGGATCAGATCTATGAGTCAATCTGCAGAGTATGGCAACTGCAAGCACAAGATTTTTTACAAAAAGGCAGTGTGCACACCGATTTTGAATGAGATCCTTTGTTCCCTCATTGAAAACAAAAGGATTGAAGACCTTGCATACCAGCAAGCCACCATTTCATTGGTCTGCACATGTGAGATCTGATTGAGAGCTGCCATACTCTGCAGACTGGTCTGTGAAGTTCTGTTAAAATGAAACAATCAAATTAGACAGTTTGGGATCAATTCTGCGCACACTGCATCATGTGTAGTTGTAGTCTTTCATCCCCCAACTTTTTTTAAATAACTGCAGATTATCAAATGATTGAACAAAACCGCACATGTGTTCATGGTCTTTGTTGCAATTAGTTGTTAACCCAGTTCAAAGACAATGCAAAAAAACCCTAGGAGAGTGTCATGTATCCCCAAAAAGTCCAGCGTAATAACTGCTGGTTTGCAGAAAATAAATGAAATTCTTGATTACTGACCTACACTCCAATAAAACCATCCAAAATATGAGGGATGCCTTGATATTGAATAAACACCATGCCTAACAAGTTGATGATCCTTCACCTTCTGATATTGCACAATGTGAGTGAAATTTGATTTTGCAGTTATCATCGCTAGCTTTCTGCATGATTCTCCAAAAACCACCATCAAAAGTCCAACAAATGACACACATCTCGAGATCATGCTTGTTTTCAAAGTAGGACACATCCAGACTTCAATTGCAAATTCAAGAACACTGGCTATGATAGCGATGTGGTACTCTAAACTATGATTTATTATAAAGGAATCCACACTTAAGTGCTCATAGTTGTACAGAGCTGTGAGAATGTATTCTGACAAATGAAAGAATGCCAGTACAACCATGTACCACCCGAAAATGTTCCATGTATGAAGTGAGGTGCCAAGGGTGAATCCTGTTCCACATATAGCGCCAAGAAATGCAGCATTTCGTGCTACATCAGCAAATGGAACAAAACATGTTAAAAGGCTGGCTGCAAAGTAGCCTAATGTCAGATAGGCCCAGTCCAGTTGTGCTGATATGCTTTGAGTAAGCACATAGAAATAGTACGTCGTCATGAATGCAAAAACAAAGAATGCCACCAAAGCAACTCTACCTTCCATGCACAGCATTTGATCCAATGATTACTTGCAGTTATGAACAATTTAAGCAGCAAAAATGGCAACTTCTGATGTCTGATTTTCTATTCTTGATATTCCAGTATATTATATTATGGAAACGAGGCCAAACCAATATTGAATCCAAGAGAGTCTCTGGGTCTGACACCCTCTTTTAACATCAAAGGAGAATTCCGGGATAATTTCATGTCAATCTCAAAAGGGGTAGTTGAAGGTGGG
>REGL01000686.1:157036-168659 GCA_004194395.1 Aurelia aurita complex sp. Pacific | reverse complement strand
ACCCATGCACTGACTGTCCATGATGTATCCGTTTTATACACAGCATCAGCTTGTACTGTCTTGGCCAAGATATATAGATATTGGTGTGACAACCTCTGTCAGTTTTAGCTTGATGCAATAAAATAATTTCCTTTTTTCAATTATGCCATTTTAAGATCATTTCTTCTGATCATCGACCAATCCACCATATTAACAACACCAAAGTTGTAGCTGCTGTATTTTCAATTATGTTGTTGCAGTTGTTGAACTCAACACATGTTGAGTCACGAGATCCGTACCAAAATATACCTGCGGCTAGGCGAGCTATCCCGGCTAGGTGGGATCATGTGAACAGGCCCTAAATACTTTCATAAAATGTTCTATTTATGCAGAGTCAATAGATTTCTTGCTGTTGTTTGTATCTAATCTACTGGATTTGGACAAGTGGTGCATTTTTAGGCCTGCATGATCTTTAAAATCAAATTTCGACATATTTTCATTTAGCAGCTCGTTACTGCATCATTTCTATCGTGAGACGCAGAAAGAGTTATCGTTATGTTTAATTTCATTAAAGTTTTCAGCTTTAGTATCGGTTTACTGACAACTGATATTAATTTCTTCGGTTTCTCAGCCAAGAAAAATCGGGAGATTCAAAATTGAAAGAATGGAAGCAGTCACAACATCGTAATCCTGATTGGGTAGAAGAGCCGTCAATCATAAGTCACGTGATTCGATCAACTGATGATATTGAGCAAGCTTCATTTATATATGAAGATCAACCATATTTGGAGGAATTTCGGTAAGCCTAAATCTGTAAATGATTTTGCGCTTTCTGCGAGAAATATTAGTGTTGATTCGAATGCCCTGTCTTTGGTGCAAAACTGAAAATCTTGAAAATTGGCCAAGTTGTTGGGAGTCGAGGCATGATAGTGATCCTAGGTCAGAAAGTAAAAAAATAGACTAAAGCCAAAAAATAAACTAAAGTCAAAAGTTTCTCACAGTTCAACTACCGAAATGTGGATCTATATTTTCCGCTTGAGCCAAATTTGATTTTCAGATGGTCCCAAATTTTAGCCTGCCTGCAAAGGACCATGGGTGACAATGGCTTGTTAAAGAATAGATTTATCACTACATTAATTGGGTTGGTTTAATGTGGGCAGTTTTTCAAGAGATACTTCTCCCATTTTTAGGCTGAGGAACTGGTGAAGTTGGCCACTGTTAAAGATAGTAGAAGTATTTCTCGAAACATCGCTCACATCAAGCCACATTCTGATAAATCTGATTATTCTGATTATTCAAACTGAATGGACAAACTCGATGGACTGAATGGACAAACTCAGATCGACTGAATGGACAAACTCAAATCTTTTCAAACTATGCTTTAATCATCGATTATATTGTAATATTTGAGGCTTGATTAATTGAGCTGGTGACTTTAAAAGCTCTTGCCAATGGCAAAAAATCAAAAACATCGTTGTTTTTCGACAAGAAGTAATTTGGTATTTTGGGATATGTTATCAGTGTTATCTTTTTTGTACCTGTTTTTTGCGTGGGTCATAAAAGAGCCTTTGCCATGCCCTCTCATCTTTGGCCACCCATACTGACCAATCTTTGTGGCTGTCATGTTTGCAAACAAATTAAATCTGCTTTTTAATACATGATTTGATTATTTTTTTCTTTCACAGGTCATGTAAAGACAAGAAACTTGTAACGAAATGGTTCATACGAAGGGCACATGAAATTGAAGACCGAGCCAATTTAGTAAGATAAAAATGATTTGATTAGATGTATTAACTGTGGGATAATTGTAAACTTGGTTGGTGTTATTTTTCAGCCTTAGAGTTAATGAACGGAACTTAGTATGAATAGAACAAATAATTTCCACGCACCTGCCAATATCTTCAAATACAATAGGATGATTTTAGCCTTGCATATGCAGCTCTTGAGGTAGCAATTTATCTTTGTCAACTAACTGTATAAACATAAGATACTTTTTCGGGTGATATTTTCCAGATATTTGATTTGTTTATCATGAACTCAATGTTGAAAAAATAAAGAGAATTTATTTACAAATCGTATTTTGTATTGCGAAATGCTAGCTATCTCAGTTCTCTTTCTCCATAAGGTTGACAATGCACTTTCTTTGATCGAACATGGCAAAGACAATGGTATACAGGTAACTAAATTTAATTGATCTCCACTCAACCTTTCCCGTTCTTTCCATCTGTTTAAAAGAGCCATTATCACCTAGAATGCTTCGTGGGCACGCCAAATTTCAGACTGTCTGAAAATCAATTTTTTTCCCTGACAGAAACTATGCTGAACTATTGCAGTGTGAATGAAAGGTTTCCGCTTAGGCCAATTTGATTTTCAGGCAGCTTGAAATTATAATATGCACGCAAAGGACCCTGGGTGACAATGGCTCTTTAAAGATAATTTTGCTCTTCTTGGCTAAAATGGATTATCTTGTGAACTCAAATCTCTGTTTTATATTTAGGGGCTGAATGAACTTCATGATGAATTGAAATGGCTTGGAACACTTGTTTATGAGGTATGATAATTTGATTAAACAATTATTCCTATTGTCTTGTTCAGCAGCTTATAAAAAAGGCTTGGTTGTTCTGATACCGAAGCTAGCTGCAATCATATTTGCTGCTATTTAAATCTATATAAATTTGATTCTGAAGTTAGCAAAATCATTGGTGCTTGTAAAGCATTTCCTTCAATGGGACCGTTTGTTTGGTTAAAACGAGTTATTGTTTTCTTGTAGGATCACTTTGACTCGACTTTCCAGAGTGCTCTAATCATGTGTCATATAGAACCAAAATGGCTATAGGTTACAGTATGTGTGATTGAATTATGATAGATGGCTGAGTCATTTTTTTAATATTATTTTTCTGTTACTAATAGGTCAACATTGAGCCCGCAATTGGTCTAACGGAATTTGAGAAACTTTCTAATCTTGCAAAGCTCAGGCTTCTCCTATCAAAGGTAACAGTTTTATCAAATCATAAATTCATTATCAACCATACGTAATTAAGATGGGATACCTACTTTGAAATTATATGCTTGACTAACTGAAATCTTTGAAATGTTACTATTTTGTGTGGTTAAACCTTGAGAATGTCCTCTGTTTTGGTATTTTTGATGTTGTGGCTATCCTTACACAAATGTTTGTTCGATAACCATCTACTTTAGGAATATTTGTTTAAAGCATATTTATGAGGAACAATGGATGAGAAAAATATATGAATCGAATGTGTCAAGTTGTTTTGATTCCTAGCTGAAAATGAATTTGGAAACAAAGGATGTTTTTGACTGCCCTGATCAGAATTTTGTCTTGAAATGATTTTGTTTAAAGCTCAATATACGATTGAATTAATCTTAGACAAGATTTTGGGCTGAAATGACTTAGATGATGGATTATCCTTCTTTATAGTTTTTGTGGTCAGTTGAGTGAATAGAAATCATGATGAGGAATTGATTGAAAAATAGATATTTTATCGACTAGAAATTCGGTTGAACTAAATCTTGAAATTTAAATAAAGAAACTATTTCTTGTTGCAGTCATCAGAAGAAACTTTTCTTCAAGATTATCTGAAATTTGGCAAACGTTTTATGGAATTCGTTGGAAAATTGAAACAAGGAGAACAATGGAAGCTGCTTCATATGTATCTAACTGATGTCGCCAAGGTAAGACAAGGATAAATATCCGTCCATTTGAGTCAGGACAACCCCAAGTAAAGGAAAACCCCAAGTAATGGAAAACCCCAAGTAAGCGTTTTTGATTGGTGAGAACCAACATTGAGATGAAAAGAATTAAGAAAATGTCACAACAAGGAAACAATGATGAAAGGAAAATAAGAAGAGAGGGGTTACATGAATAAAATTGTAAGTGAGGATCCAAAGGAAGTTAAGAATGCCCTTAGCAGCTGTGCTTGTATGTCAGTTGAATGCCCACATTTTGCTTAGCGTGCGAGGACCGATTTTAGGCCTCCAGAGTATAAATTTAAAAATCTTAAAGACTAGTTTACCCTAAGGTATGGCAAACCCCTTTTTCCCTTTCTATGTAATTTGAATCGAATCGAATGGTATTACAGCAGTATGGACTCGCATGGTGTTGTTTTGATACTTTTCAAAATTATATTTGTTCAGTTTTTTTCTACTTCTTAAAATGGCCAACCATTGGTTTTGATTACAATTTTTGATGAAATATCGACGATTCATTTTTAGGCCGACTTGACATTTCCTTTGAAGATTTTTGGAAAGTCTATTCCAGGGGTAAGTTTTGCTCATACTTTCGATCAATTGTTGATGAGATGTAGACGTATCTTTTCTCAACTTATCTTTTGAATATATAGGTCATTTGTTTTAAGCTCATATCGTAGCTATGTGTTAAATGAATTCATTCAAAATCCTTCAAATCCCAAAAACTCAAAACTAATTTATTACTTAGTTAATTAGAACTTTAGAATGTAGAGTAGTAAATGTAAAAGAAGATATTTACTTTCAATTTTATTTCCAGAGTAAAGAACCTTTGATTCCAGATGTTGCAAATTTGATGAGACTTGCAATGGACTGTATTTACATCTGCAAACGGTAAGAAGCTTTCACTTCTTCCTTTGTTTTATCGATATATGTTTTGGCTTTCAAGTAAGAGTTATTTGATGAAAAGCACATCACAATGAGAAGCCTTTTCGTTAATTCGTTGTTTTATTGTTTCGTTATTTCGTTATTTGTTCGTATTGAGTAACTTTATTTTGAGCTTTATTCTTTCAGCAAATTATGATGACTTACGTGCCATTAGATTAAGATTGTTCATTATCCTTTTCATCCACAACGTTTCTTTCTGACATTTGTGACCAAAAAGTAGAAGATTTATATACAAGAGACAAATTAATCTGGTAATAATCAGTGCTTTTTTTATAAATCAATAAAATTTTACAATACATATTACGGTCTACACTACTTCAAAGAATTTCTTTACAATACTACTGGGACAAATACCCCCGGGGAGCAAAAGACTGTGTCTACCCCAAGGGAGTTAACATAGATAAAAGAAAGAAAAACTACTTAAACTTAATAAAGAAACACTACTAAAACAACACATTCGGATAATAAGAACGATTGATACCTAAGTCTGCTGCATATTAGACGTCAGATCCAAGTAATGGCAAGGAAAGGTAACTGGTGGAGAAAAATCAGTGCTTATTTGCAGTATGCTTCAAAACCAGGTAGCCGTAAAAGGAGCGAAATTTACTAATTCTAATACTAACCACAAGATCAGCTATATCTAGAAAAATAAATTGTTGTTCCATCTTCTTGCCAAACAAAGAAATTGAAAGATCGTCCTTGTAGTAAAATGTTGGTGATTTTTTCAAACAGGAGTACTTTTTAAAGGGACACCCAATAGAACTTAAGATCTAAGATTGAAATCTCTTTGCAGTGATGATCAACTTGATGTTGCATTCAAGATAATCGAATGTTTGCCAACAAGAGAGGATGAGTACGTTATTGGTTTTTGTGTATATTCATATCTTTAATCAAATTCAACTCACTTAAGTTGAATAAATTGTGACTTACAACGATTATCTGAGTTCTGTCGAAGACCAAGTAAGCTTCTGTCTGAGAATTTATCCAACTTATACACAATATTTAGAATTCCAAAATGATAAGGCTTACGCGAATATCTGGCCCGCAACACCTAACTTAGCTCGTTGAATTGATCTTTGGCCATAGCATAGTTTATGGAGACCATAGCATGATTTATGGAGCATGATCTACAATTTTATCTCTTTTGCAGCCATTTGTCAGATCAAATTGATGACCTTCATGACAAAGTTGATCAAATGGAGCAGCTTCTTCGGTATGACATTTTTATATCAATCAATCAGTCAATCAATCAATCAATCAATCAATTTCTAGCAGATTACTTACATCCGTGATGGCGTTTAAATGCAAAAGAATTTTTTCTGTGGTAGGTGACAAAAGGGCTAGATTCTGGTCTGCTAAAATGAAAAGAAAAGTTACTTCAACAAATCAATTGGCAGTTACTAAAGAAAATACCAGTCGTTAGGCCGTGAGGTCTTTATTTCTTCAAAATATTTAAGTTTTGTTTTTCATATTTCAGAGGAGCAGAAATAATGGAATTTTATACAATGCCCAAACCGATATCATTTCTCGTCGACCATAAGGTATTAATTTATTCATTTGTTTAATTTTTGTGAAATATCAAGTCATTTCATATGACTTCTTCAAGTGTTTTGATTTGATATTAGTTTTAGTCATTACGTTTCATTTGGTGATTGGAAATTTCCTAATAAATTTGGATTGGATTGTTTTCCATTTGTTGAAGTTATACCGGAGAAGAATTTGGTTCAAGTAAAGTGTCACAAATGAATAGATTCTATAAAGTTTCCATTTTATTTTGTTGAAATGAAAATATGTTCACAAACGATAATTCGATGGTTATACAATTGAATAAAATGTTTTCCATTTTCATTACCAAGGGTGACACTAATGTTGCAAGGGAGATTTTCAATTCGATGTCAAGAAACTCAGCCAAAAGGTGAGATAAAGTCATTACATACTGGCTAAGCAGATATATCAATATATACAAGATCATTTCTCTATGTTTTGTTGTAACTTAACTGAGCACGAGCAGTGCCTTGAATATTCAACCTGGTTTGCCACTCTGTTGATTATATTATGATGTATGATTAAGGAATCATATTTATTTTTGTATCAAAGGTGGATTAACACAGCTTTGTGGCTACGATTGTGCCAAATGTACACAAATTGTTGATAACAAAATGATGATGAAATGGTTTTTTTAAAGCAGAAATTCCAAACCGAAACTCATGTATAAAAACAACTTTAAATATGCTTTATGAGATGAACAGTCTGTTTTTGATTTTTGGTTTGAAGACCCTTTTGATGCATTTAAGTTTCACATTAATTTTATTTTCAGACAACCACCTTTGAAATCAAACGAATGGAATGTTTTGCTTAAACATGTTCAGCAACTTAGAGAAGATGTTTTTGATTGCATTTCTGTTCCAGAGCTATATCAGGTATTCCTTCCTCTTTCACTTTTTCATTACACAATGCTTAGAAACACGTTTTGTTTCTTTATTTTCATCAAACTGTCAATTTTTATTTACTATGTTTACTTAATTCTATCTGTCTCATTTCACCGTAGACATTTGCGAAATACTTGCTGAGTTCTGGAATTGAAGAGAATCTGTATCTTGCGAAAGAATTATTGACATGCACTGCATCAAAGAGAAAAATAAAAGATGAAATATTGAATACCCCTGAGAAGAAAATAAAGAAACCTTCACCAAGATTGACAAATGCCTCGTTTGTGATTCCATTTGATGAATCCATCAACCTCGTATTGGAAGCTGAGAAGGAATATTTCAATGCTGGTGCTAATCTGATGGATATTTCTATGGATCTTGCCAGGTTTGTACTGTGTGTTCTCATGTAATCTGTCTTTACGTCATCAGTAACGTATTTTATTTTGATTTTCCTAATTTTTGGGCAAGAAATGGTTTGAACGCAGAGCCAAATATTAATGGCAGTAGATTCGCTGTAAAAGCTAGATTTGTTTTTGAATTTATTGTCAAATCAAATATTGGAGTCTGAATTTTGTAAACAGATTCTTCCATACTTCTATAGCATTGAAAATTTCTGCTTGCTTTCTTCCATTGATAGCAATTTTTGATCAAGAGTGTTATTCAAAATGCGTTATATTTGCCGTTTGCTGTATTATCTTTGTTTCGATTATGACAAGGAATCTAAAATTATGTCTTCTTAAATTTCAGAAAATGTTTGGGATTGATTGAAGACAGCCCCACAGCAATACAACATGAATTGGATCTCATTGGCGCATTGTCAATTCTCAATGATTTTGATGTCAACATTCTTCCAGTTCAGGGTAATTCCAAATTTATTTTTTTATACTATCTCATAAAGAAGATGTCTTTCTCCTGTTTAGACCAAACCTTCGTCCGAAAACATATCGACCCGCATCTTACTTAATTCTGTTGCGATATTTACAGCTGGTAGACTTGGTAGCAGTGCAGTGGTAGACTTGCTCCAATTCCATTCCATGGCTTATCAGCATTAAAAGAATATAATTACCTTTGCGGGAGCGTAAGCAACTAAAACGACGCTGCGAAGGAGAAACAAGAACGAAATGGAATTTCGTTCTCGTTTTTCCTTTGCAGTGCCATCTTTGGAGCAAGTCTAGACTTAGGAGGCAGTTTATTCACAACCGATTACAAGGCAGTTTTCTTGCATGATAGTATTAATGATCTGTTTTTACAATGTTTTAGTTCGACTGTATGAAGACAAGCTTGATCTTGTGACATTAGCTGTTACATCAAGTTCAGATGGATACAAGAAGACCGCCAAGGTGTGTTATTATTCACCCTCTCTCCCTAATATTATCATTGTTATTTTTATTATTATTATTATTATCATCATAATATGTAATGATAATAATATGTTATTATAATATTAAAACAAAACCACCATCAAAAATAACAGAAAAAAGTATATGAATATTATATGTTATTATAATGTAATTATAATTAATATTATTATTATTATTATTATTATTATTATTGTTATCATTATTGTTATTATTGTTATTATTGTTGTTATTCACCCTCTCTCCCTAATATTATCACTATATTGTTATTGTTATTATTATTGTTATTATAATCATAATATGTAATAATAATAATATGTTATTATAATGTTATTATAATGTTATTATAATTATTATCATTATCATTATTATTATTATTATTATTATTATTATCATTATTGTTATTATTATTGTTATTATTATTATTGTTATTATTATTGTTATTATTATTGTTATTGGCCCTCTCTCCCACAAGTTTTCATATATTTAAATCCTCGTTGTTAGTTTATACACTAAGGATAAGTACCTCTTGATTTATTGTTTTTCCCTAACTTTTTGATGCAATCAAACTTTTGTTTTGTTTCACAGATTCACAGGCTGGCTAGACTACTTCAGGTTTGCGGATTGGATGAAAAAGAACGAATTGGAAAAGTGACAATTTTAATAGCTGATACAGCCATCCAAAAAGAAGATTTTTCATTTGCTAAGGAGCTTTGTCTCAGTTTAATTGATTCAAATTACGCTCCTGCTTGGTCTGTTTGTAGGTAAGTTACCTAACTAAGTCACTATCTTTTGTGTCAGAGCAAAATACTCAAGTTTTTGTTTATAAAATTCGTCAAGGACTGGTTTACCAAGAAAGGCAATCTTATTCATCCATCAGTAAGATGTTAAAACCAGCCCTCGTTGTAAATGTTTTGTGCCTGCGAGAAAATGGCTTGGAAAAATGCACTTTCAATCAAAGTACTCTTGAGTACAGTAAATGTGCCAGCAACCAATGCGTAATGATATTTGTGCTTGTGAGAGGCACATTAATGTGGTTTGGTTAAGACCAGGAAACAAATGTTTCATATGTAAATACCTACCTTTAACAGCTGCTGAGAGATTGTAGAGGGCAATATCGTACGAGAAAGGGATTCGTAATAATTGATCATTTGATGTTCTCTTTCTCCAGGATGTTGTGTGAAATGGAAAATTTTACAGATTTAGATGCAAAGTAAGTTCTTGCTCTTAATAATTTTACTTTTAATGTTAATCTTGCTTAACGGTGAGGACGAGAGGAGTTTTATGGCAAATTTCTGGTTGGCTTTCCATCACCATTTTTAAAAATTCACATTGGATGAACCAATTTATTGCCAACAGTTGCTAAAGCCTTTGCCAATATTCTCAGAAATGACACCCTTGTCTGGTCGTAGATCTAAAGATGTTATGCCTTGAACCTTGAAGCGTTGTCTTTCATATTTGAAAATAGTCCCCTTTTCATAGAATGACTTGAGAGTTAATAAACGATACCACCGACTAGATCATATGTTAGAAATTCTTTAAATATCTCATGTGGCATCCAATTTGAGACAGACTTTAAAGTTAATTGTAAATGGCCGCGGGGTTGTTTTGAAATTCCATGCTCCCTTTGGTATCATTATGTAATTGTATGTTGGAATAAAGTATGTCAGAACTTGATATCATTTCCCAGCGAAAAATCTGTAAACACTCTGTAAGTATACTCCCGCATCTTTATCGTCAAAGATCCCCCCCCCCCCCTCATTCGGCATTTAGATTTACATACAATTTCACGAGTTGCCATCCAGCCAGTGTAGTGATAACCGGGAGTGCATATTTGGTTTCTTGATTACATGTACATACATTATTAAAATCTTTTTGCCCACCCTGTAGGCAAAACTTGCTAGCATTTGCAGTGACATTCTGCCATCCTGACGAATTAGAACTGCTACTAACAACAAGAAATCTTATTGAAACGCAGGTTTGTCTTATTCATTTTCTTTATTTTCAAATGAAAATTTTGATTATGAGATGTTTAGGATCTAGGCTTTGAGAAGTTATATATAGAGACCTTGTGCTTAGTATTTGAAATTGTGATATTTTGGTAAATTTTGGAAGATGGTATAAGCTAGAAAAGTGATGGTGAAGGTGAAGGTGAAGTTGCGTTTTTCAGCGCTAAGCGCTGGGATTGCAGAAATAGAGCAGACCTAATCGAGTCCGCGACCCCTGTCATGACGCCCAAGTGATGGGGTCCTACCGGGTATCGAACCCACTCCGCCTGACTGTTCTGGCTGTAAAGTCAGAAGATTACACCACTGCGCCACAACACCTTCAAAAAAATAAAGACACAATTGTGAGAAAAAGTAAAGACGCAATTGTACATTTATTTTTCGTGATCAGTTATAAATATGATATCCCAATTTACTGGTTGTCTTGGGATCTTAAATAATGTGGTGTCTTCCTCACTTTTTAAAATTCTTCAGCGTTCTATTTCAGGCGTTTGGTTTTTCGTAAATGATTTCTTTTTTATGGTAGGTAATCTACAGAGAACTGAGTAAACAAGAAGAAATTGATGATGATGATGATGATGATGATGATGATGATGATGTTGCTACCGGTGATGATACCACCCAGAAGTTATCTGAAGAAGAAGAGAATGTGGATTCCACGGATGGGGTATGTGTTAAGAATCAAATGTTTTCTTATATTTGCCCGTTGTGAATGTATGTGGCCCATTTAGAATATCTCAAGGTTTTGAGGGATTATGGCGTCTCAGATTCACAAGATATGAGACAGAGGGAGAGAGACAAGATGACGGATGTACATACATGGAGTAAGTTTGATAGGGTAGGAAGACACTTGCACAATTGCCACTTTGTTTGAGCTTGCGAAAGCATCTTCAGTCATTTGTCTCATATAGTGCAAGCTTTTTTATATCTGCTAGATGCAACTTAATTTTGTGACCTTTTTCAAAAAACTGGCACGTAACAACCATACATTTTGGTTCATGTACTCTAATTGCATAGAAAACTGATCGCTTGTTTTTGTGTGCTATTTTTTTAGCAAGGACCATCATCACTTCTTGGTCGAACACAGAAGCAACTGACATCGAAAACGAAATCAATAATATCAAGTGTGAGCGATAAGAATTGGTGGAAGTCACAAGTAAAATGGGTTAGCCACCTTAACAAATCCAAAAGTTCAAGA